>CAJVPP010001832.1:0-17638 GCA_910592005.1 Funneliformis mosseae
TTTTAATCTAATAATATCAAAAACTAAAATGCAATAAAAATCTTAATTTTGTTAAAAAATTCCCAGAACCTGATTTTTCTAGCAATCAACCCATATTAAAAAAGATCTTGATTGATGTATTGCATTAGAAAATCAGGTTAATTTATTTAATTTAAAGGATTTATAAAATTTATCTGATTCACCTGTTTCTTTTGTATTGACTGTACAGTCTATTTATTCTATTTATTCTGTTTCATCTGTAATTTTCTTAACATCTGTAATTTAATTTATTTTATTTTATTATTTTTACAGTTTATATTATTTTATTACATTTAAGTATATTTTATTAGAACATATATCTATATTTAGTTAATTTATAGTATAATAAGTAGTTAGCTATAGCAAATTTATTTTGTATAAATAGAATAACTTTATGCTTAAGTTGTAAATTAACTTCTCTGCAAGTTTATTAACTCTTTTGTAAGTTTCAAGTTATAAATAAATGAATCGATTTAAATCTATACAAATTTACTTTTTATTTAATGTTGTCTTTTACTTAGAATTGTTATGATATACTACACTAACTTGCTATTGAGTTTGTCATTATAAGTTTGACTAACATATCTTAAATTCTAAGATGTGATAAATTGCTGAATTAATTCAAGTATAACGGATACCTATAGAACTTAGAGAAAATCCTAAGGTCAGAAATTCCAACGTATAAAATTAGCTACTGCAGCCTTTTAACTTAAACGTTAAAATAAACAAAATGAACCAGTGACAATTTGATGATTTCTACTAGGAAATAAAAACTATTGAGAAAAGTAAGAAAAGAGATAGAGAAGATGAAATGTTAATTTAAGGTTATATAACAGTTACACAAAGGTTTAATGAATAGTACTCATCATTTTCGACCTCATGAAGCTTGTGTAATATTTTGGTTATACAAAATTCATTGAAAATCACCTGATCAAATACTAGATCTTAATTGAATAAAGAAGATAATAGATACAAATTTAATATAAAAGTTACGGACGTCATTATCTCAACGTTGACAGATCAGAATTTTACGAAATTTAGACCATTAGAACCGTCAAATCTCAAGGATCACAATGACATATATTTCATTCAAATTGGATTACTGGATGGCAAGATAATGGAAGAAACGTTATTTTATTTTATTTTATTTTTATATTTTATTATATTCTTATTGGACTTTTATGAATTAATGGACAAATTTTTAGTTTTAGTTTTTGAGTGATTTGAAAAAAAAGGTTTCTATTGAGCCTAAGTAAAAGTGAGAGTTTTGGGTTTTTCACTTATTCTGTAGAAAAATAAGAGAGATTGTTAAAAAGTTTTAAATAACAAATGATTACGAATGTCAGATACTGGTAGAAAGAAAAAATAGCTTAAGGTTTTAAAGTCTGAGGAGTAAAATCATTGTGCTAAGAAATTGGAAAAAAAAAGGTTTATCACTTAGCCTGTGAATAATGTGAAAGTATTAGGATACCTTGGATAGTAAGTTATTCTGTTAAAGAATTTCAGAAAGAAATAGATCATAATTTTTATAGATTTATCAATGGTTTTAGATTTAGAAATTTTATTCAAAAAAAAAAAAAATTTAATCACATGAAATGATAACATTTAATGAATTATGATAAGGATATAAAGAAAAATTTTATTGAATGATCACATGATATCAGAAAAGATTACAAGAGTGAAAGCGAAAGTATCAACAGTGTGATTGGTAATTCTTAAAATAAGATTGAACAAATTTTTTTAGCAAAATGCAACAATGTATAAAATTTTATTGAGTAATCAGAAGATACAAATTTTAAAATACATGAAATGAAGAAAACAGAAAAAGAAAGAAAGAAAAATCTAGCACAAAAAGATCAGGAATATGTTGATATCTTGAATTTAACTTTCGTAATGATCTATTACTCGAAGAATGAGTAACTTTTCTATACGCTTCTTTAAGTGAATGAATCTTATTCTCTTGATGAACTAAAAGAGAAGAAAAATATTAGTTAGTTCATTTTTTAAGCGTTCACATTCAGCAGAAAGTTCAGCATTTTGATTTAAAGAAATTGATAATTATTCTCTTAATGTGGAATTTTTTTGATGAGTTTCTTAGATTTTTTGATGAGAACCTATAGCCTGAATAAAGGAAGAGCACACATTAAAAATGTAAAGTTAGATATCTTTGACTAGCGAGTACTAGTATACATAAAGGTTAGCTTAATGAACCCAATAATGTTCTAAATAACTACATATCAATATAAGATAATAAAAGTTGTAATAACTAGTTCTAAGCAAAAAAAACTCCTATTTTGAGAGCCTATAGTACAGTAGAAGAAAGAAAACAAAAGTGTTAATATGCTGCAATCATATTAAATGAGGTTAAACACACTATCATATTCCTTGAACGAGAGATGGGTTATATATATCAGTCTATTAGAACAAGCTCATAAGAGATGCATTTTATATATTCTCAATCATCATATCTGGTCATATTTTTAAATATATCTATCTCATTATGGGAAACTCTTTTATTATAATAATTATTTTGACAAACTAAAGCTCTTTAATAAGTGAAAACAGATTTTTTCTTATTTACTCAAACCATAATTAAGTTGAAAATATTCTAAAGGTTTAAAATTTTGTAATAATTTTGAAAGAAATGAAAAATTTTAAAGAAAATTGAAGGAATTTTTGGATAAATATTTATAATAAAATATTGTGGTTATGAAAAATTTTCAAAACTGTGAGAATTATTTTCTTGTAGAAAAATAAACAAAAATCCATTGGATCACATTGGATGATGATCATTACATAGAAATCTATAGAACAAAAATCTATTTAAAATTGGCGTAATTGATTAATATTACCAAAATTAGATTATCATACAATATTTGTATAATACATTTTTGATCAATATTTCTTTATTTAGTATAAATTCAGAAAAATTTTATAAGCTGCATAATTTTAAGAGTTCAACAAAACATATGCAGGAGAATCAAGAAATATGAAAATATTAGTTTTTCTGAAAAGAAATTACTTGCAATAATTACGTAATTTATATATTTGAAAAAGTTAAACAATATAATCAGTTGATCAATAGTTAATTTTAGATTTGTGTTCAATAATTTTCTCATAGTAGATTTCTTAAATATTAGATTTCAATGAATTTTTTTGATATAGAAAAAGATTGAGTATATTATGGATAAAGATCAGATTAATATAATTAAGTCACTAAATATATGATTTTATTTACAAAATAATTGATAAAATATACAATCTAGCCACAATTACAAGTCCAACCCAACAAACTACTAGTAAAGAAAAGTTCCAAGAAAAATCTTAAGTAAAAATAGATATTCCAACTACATCTAGACCACCCAATTAAAGTTAACACTCAACCTTCTCACAAATCTTTGTAAAACATTCATTTTCTTCAAAAACATCTCCTTTTGTCAAAAGTTTTCAGCTTCTAGCTCATTTATTCTTTGCCTCAATAATTTTTTGCGAGCATTTTGATCAGCTACAAGATATGCCAGTCTATATACCATAAGCAGCCTTTTTCTTTTCTCTTCTTGTACTTGAATTTGCAAGGTCGCAAACTGGTTATGAACTTTATTTTTTATTGCAAACGGAAAGTTTTCATATGTTTGACTTTCTTTAAGCATC
The DNA here is from genome assembly GCA_910592005.1 of Funneliformis mosseae. Taxonomy (NCBI): domain Eukaryota; kingdom Fungi; phylum Glomeromycota; class Glomeromycetes; order Glomerales; family Glomeraceae; genus Funneliformis; species Funneliformis mosseae. Next base: position 3,670 of record CAJVPP010001832.1, read on the forward strand.
ATTTTGAGAGCGATTGTTAGAAACATTTATTTGAAAATTGTCAAAAAAAAAGATTAATTGAGAAATTTTAAATTTGAATAATTAGATCAACACACATAGAATTTTAATATTTAAGAAATAATTTATCACATGATCTCAATTAGAAAATTCTTCAAAATCAAGCTATTTATATAGAATTTTAAATTCCATAATTCTAAAAATCAACAAATTTTAACCCTATATAATATTAGAAAAACCTATATTTATAAGGTCAATTATGGATAGCATGAATATGGTATGCTTCCTCTGATAGGTTGCGTATAAATACAGCATGCATTCTGCAAAAATTCTTTTTGAAAATTTTTAAAAAAATTTAATTTTGAAGACAAAATTATTTCTCACTACAATATTCAAAATTAAGTAGGAGAAGTATTACCACTATTAAAAATTTACCCTAGAAAAATGATTTATAAAATCATTAGATTTAATTTTATATAGATCATATTAAAAAAGATCTTGATCAATCTATTGCATTAGAAAATCAAGCTAATTTATTTAATTTGAAGGATTTACAAAATTCATCTGATTCACCTGTTTTTTCTGTATTTTCTATACAGCCTGTTTATTCTGTTTATTCTATTTTATCTGTAATTTTCTTATTGTCTATAATTTATTTTATTTATTTTTATTATTTTTACAGTTTATATTATTTTATTACGTTTAAGTATATTTTATTGGAATATATATCTATATTTAGTTAATTTATAGCATAGTATGTAATTAACTGTAGCAAATTCATTTATATAAATAGAATAGCTTTTTGCTTAAGTTGTAAATTAACTCTTCTGCAAGTTTATTAACTCTTTTGCAAATTTCAAGTTATAAATAAAGGAATCAATTTAAATCCATATAAATTTACTTTTTCCTTCAACATTGTTTTTCACTTAGAATTGTTATGATATACTATACTAACTTGCTATTGAATTCATCATTATAAGTTTGATTAACATATCTTAAATTCTAAGATGTGATAAATTGCCAAATTGATTTAAATATAATAGATACCTGTAGAACTTAAAGAAAATCCTAAAGTTAGAAACTCTAATATGTAGAATCAGCTATTATAGTCTTTTAACTTAGATGTTAAGATAAACAAAAATAAATTCAGTGACAATATTAATAAATTAATAATATTTATTAAATTATTATATTATATAATATCTAATAATATTTTTATATTTATGTTTAATTTATACACATTCATTAAAATAATTTTTTTTATTAATAAATATATTATTAAATATTTAAATTTTAAAATTAAGTATTTTAAATCAGATAAATATTATTATACTAAGAATAATTTTAAATCTTATAATTAAATAATATATAAATATATATATATATATTTTGATTAATAGTCACTTTATTAAATGCTAATTAACTAATACCTTTTAACTAATAATTACACCTTTTTTGCTAATATTTATTTTATTGAATAAACATTTTATTAATATTACTAATTTACTGAAAATTTATTATGTTTTATTAAATTTAAAATTCAAAATGTTTAATAATAATATACAGTATAAAAATTATTAAATCAAAATAAATTCTTCTTTTTTTTTTATATTCTAAATCTACTTTTTTATCTTTATTCTATTTTTATCATCTTTTTAATAAATAATATTTCTTTTTATTTATTTTAATAAGATTTAAAAATAAATGATAAAGTGTATAATTAAAATTACTTATTTAAACTCGTTTTAGATTTAGCAAAATATCTAAACTTTAGTTTTACTAATTTTTTATTAAGATTTTAATATAATTTCTCATTTTTATAACTTTGATATAATTTTACCTTTTTCAATATTTTGTAGATTTTTTAATAAAATTTTTAATAAAATTTTGTTAAAATTTTATTTTTACTATATAGATGATTTGAAACATAAAAATCACATAAATAAAAAAATTTTCATAACGTATAAATATATATTATTCTTTAATTCATTTCAGATAAATTATAAAAAAGTTTAAAATTGTCTTAATCTTATATAATTTGTATTTTTTTATATTAAAAAAGATAAAATAAATGCTATTTTAATTAATAAAATTATTTTATATAATATGAAGTTATTATTTTTATTTTGTACTATTTTTAATAATACTTTTTTATTAATAAAATATAATAAAATTTAATAAATAAATTTATTAAATAAATAGTATTTTTTATTAAATTATAATTAAATTTATTCAAAATTAATAGTATATAAAGCATACTGCAACAAAGTGAAACATTGGTATCACCAAAGATTTCAGGAATCAAATGAAAAAATTATTGATCACTAAAAATAGAGTTGTTTACATACCAGCATAGTGGAAGTTTGTTGTTGCATAAAATGTTATATAAAATCCGTTGCTCCTGAAACTTCACCAGTATATAGTTGTTACCTCTCTAAGTTAGAGATCAAATTCAGATCCAATTCAAATCCAGTTTATCACTTACTTTTTATTGCCAGAATATTTGTCATGCATTTTGCGTAATATAAAAAATTAGTGTAATATTTCAAATTTTTACTATGCTTTACATACCAAGAAAATTCTTTCACTTTAACAACGAATGTAAGTTTTACAAATTTTTAAATAAGGAAATAATTATTGATAATTTTGATAATTATAAACATTATGCGATTTAACATTATTAACATATATTTTATATCATTAATCTTAATAATTATCATTATTATATTCTTGCATTTAATTATAATTATTATATCATATTTATCAAATGATGTCAAAATTAATAATATTAGTAATAATTTGTAAGAACATATGTCATTATGATGACCTTTAATAACATCATAAATCTTAGAAATCAAAAAGTAATGACACCACACACTTTATTCCAATAACATACTAACCAAATATGGAAACTATTAAAAAAACTTAGGAAAGATATAGTGTAATAATCCTAAAACGTTGTTAACAAGGTGGAGATCTTATGTTGGTTATCCAAAATAAAAGAACAGGGAACTTTGGATGTATTGTTGTTCAGGTTGACTTTAATATTTTGTAAAATCTAAATGATATTAATTTAAATGATTAAATGTGTTATAATAATTCTAGATAAAAAATTGGGCAAGAAGACAAACAAACTTTGATGATGAAGTGGGTAGACAACTGGAGGTAACTCATGTTTTTAGTGAAGAATTAGAAAAATATGTTGATAAAGAGCTTTATTTAGGCATTTATATTCACCTTAGTAAGTAATATAATGTCAACTTTTTTCTACTTCCTATCTTATAAAATATGCTTATTTTTTAAAAAATAGGAGAAGCATACACAGAAGATTCAAGTCTTACAACATATAATTATAGTCAAAGTGGCAAAAGATGGAAACTCCAGAAAACTGATGAAAATAAAACAGTTATTAATAGAATTGTAGTTCTAGGGTTATCAAATTTTTATACTACTGTAAAATAGAGGGTGTAACGTGTTCGAGTTTATATTCTACTTGTATCTAAATTGATATTAGTACAAGTATTAAAGGAATAATATTTATGTAATATATTTTAGCAAGCCTCGCTATTAAAAAAGAACAGATAAGTGAATATCTAATCGCTCAAATTGTGCTTTCTTATAACGTTATCTTACTTTTGATATCACTTAAACCTTGGCACCTTACTTAATAATCTCAGACTGGTTTGATATAAACGAACAGAGCTTTCTATTACCAAAAGGTAATTTACTTGTTTCAAAAGAAATAATTAAAGTTTATGAAGATAAGGTAGTTAACCTTATCAACTGTGTTTTTATATTTATAGCTTATGAGCTGTTGTTCAGATTTTCTTAATAAAATCCAAAGAATTTCCTTTGCTGAAATCCAAAAATTCCTATTCCTTTGCTGAATAGTTCCTCTAATACTTAGTTACTAGGATGATAACTTCACTTAGTTGATAGTTATCCTGAGTTTTACCCCACAGTACTCTTCTGTGACTATATCTTAGATATATAGCTTTAAATTAATTCTTAGTCTTTGTACTAAAATATTGTCTCTTCTTTGTTAAGAATAAAGGTTTATTTTAATAATTGGTATAAGGCGTTCCTTAAATAATATGATAATTAATTAATTAAGGTTTTGGTATAGCAGTGTTAAAGGTTTAATTTTTTCAAAATAGATTTATTATATGTTTAATTATTAGAGGAGATTTTTGAGGTGTGGAAGATGATGCTTTCTTTTCTCTCAAATCTCTCTCCTTTTATACATTTTTTGAAAGTGCTTACTTTACATCTTGTAGAATTATTAATTAAATGTAATACTAATTTCTACTTTCTATTCTGAAGAAAATTAGAACTTTGCCAAAATTCTTAGAATTATTAATTCTACTATTCATATTTCTAATTTAAAATCAAATTAAAAATTATTAATGCTTACTAAACAATAATTTTATAATTTTATAATGTTTGTTTCAGAGTTTGATTATCTCGTGACAAACATTATATAATATTATGATAATTAATAATAAATGTATAATAATTTGATATATTATTATATAATAAAAGATAAGAAATGATAATAATATTTTAATAAAATTATGATAAGATTATTTATATGAATTTGTATTAATAAAATAAATTTAATATTATTCTTATTTTGTGTAACTAAGATAGGGGATAATTTTAATTAATTTTAATTTATTAATGAATTTCTAAATTAGGATTTAATTAGTTTTGTATAAAATTTTTCTAATTTATTGTTTGTATAACATTTGACCAATCCTTTCTTTTAAATGTTTTGTAGAACATTTTGTGAAACTTATTAAATTTGTAAATTTGTGTAACTTTCTTGTAGTACAAATTTAATTATTTCACACTACTAATGATAGTGAAGAGTTAAAAACAATGAAGTCTCTTGTATAAGCATGAGATAATCCATTGCTATGGGATAGACAATCATTTGATAATAAGAGACAACATTGATTTTATCTATGATGCCATTATATTACAATTGAAAATGTATTTTACAGTTCACTTTGTAGTTAAATATGCATATATTAGTTTTTTGTAAATATTATAACCAATCAATAAACTTATTATTATGGATTATGGATAAAACTTGCCATCTTTTGTTTGTGTTCTGTTGATTTTGCTAAGAATTTGTAAATATAAATCATAAAAAATCCACAAAGTGAACAAAAAATTATAAAATTATATATATAGGGATAAGTGTTTATATGAAAAGTGATAATAAATATAATGGTTCTAATGAATATCAAAAAGCAATTGATTTTTTAAAAAAAGGTTGTGATTGTGGTTGTTCTTCAAGAATTCCTAAAGAACAATTTTCAGAATTAAGAGAATCCTTTCAAGCACTTTTCAAAACAGAATAAGACATATTTTTAATAGCCTAACTTAAAGCAATAGATGGTGGATTAACAAGTGCTAATAGACGCCTTAAAAAGAAAACTAGATCTAATAAAAGAACTTTCTATCATTGAGATCACAATACACTTCTTTGTCAAGAAACCTATCTAAATATGCTAGGAATTGGCAGAACTTATTTTGAAAACATTAGAAATCATTTGATAAGCAATGGTCTTTTACCAAGAATTCATGGTAATATTAAAAGAATGCTTCAATGGAAAACTAAAATGGTGATTGATAAAAATATTGCTGAAGTAGTAAGGAATTTTCTAAAAAATTATGCAGAAGTTCATGGATTACCAAGTCCAGGGAGAAGCATCAATAGAATAATCCAATCAATTGTATTTTTACCAGCTGAAATGAGTTATAAATCAGTCCACAGAGATTTTCTAGCTGGTCTAGAAGAAGATAACAAATTGAAATCCTTAAAATATAATACTTTCAGAAAATTATGATATCAATTAACACCAGAAATTCAAATTATAAGTCCAAGGACTGATTTGTGTAATATTTTAGAGATAGTTTACATTATAATGCTTGCCAAGAAGAAGAAGCTAAAGATTTACTTAAAAGATTTAAAAAACATCTGTTTAAAGCCAAATTAGAAAGAAATTATTATAATAAAAACACCAAATTAGCAAAAGAGCAAAGAAAATTAGTTAATCAAAATTATTCAAAGGGTAAAACACAATATTGCAGTGTTGATGCTACTGCTCATTATAGTTATGATTGAGCTCAAAATGTTCATGTACTATATTTAGATCAACAAGTAAGTAAAATCTATTATCTTAGTTTTGTAAAGTTCATTTATTTGGTATTCAAGATGAAGCAATAAGGGAACAAATTAATTATGTTCTTAATGAGATAAAATTATAGGAAAAAGACCTAATGGCATATTTAGTTTGATCTTTAATGGAATTAAAAAATTGAACAAAGGTGAAAAGCATTTAAAGATTACTTGTGATAATGTTGAAAGGCAAAATAAAAATAACACTACTATTTGATTTTATTTATATTTGGTAATTTGTGGTTATTATGAAAGTATTGAATTGAATTTCATGATTCCTGGACATACTAAATTCAAATGTGATGGTAATTTTGAAATGATTAAAAAACTCTATAGAAGAACCAGAGTAGATTGTCTGGATCATGTGATTGAGGTGGTAAAAAAGTCTAGTCTAGCAGGATTGAATAAAGCTCAATGTTATGAAGGTAGAAAAGGTTTTCAATATTTAGATATTAAACCAATTTTAGGAATTTATTTTAAGAAATTACCAAGCATCCAAAAATATCAATATTTTCTTTTTGAAGCATCTAATCTTGGTATGGTCAAAGCTCAGGAAATTGCTAATGGATCTTTTACTGAATTCAATTTATTGAAAACCAAGAAATCAGATATTTTTGAAGAAATTAGAGCTTTATCAATTTTAGTATTAGCACCTCCTTCTTTGGATTACAAAAGACAAGAATACCTTTATAATAATATTCACCCATTTGTGAAAGATGAATATAAAGATATTACTTATTCAAAACCATCCTATGCTGGCAACAAATAAAATATTTGGAATAAAATCACTTCTATGACTTTACCACCCATTAATTTGTTTGCTGTTATTAAGTTTAATAAGTTTAATCTTTTGACAAATATTGTTAGTTTTAAAGTAAAAAAGCATTAAAATAATTTATATACTTAATATACATAAAAAGGATATAAGGATATTAAAAGAATAAAAAAAAAAGAAAAAAGAGGTAAAATCATGACAAACCAAAACAATATTTTAACTAAAGAGGAAATAAAAGAACTAATTGGTAGTTTAAACTAAAATCCAGATGAAACAAAGATAAGAGCAGTTATAGATTACTTTTGACTTCACCCTTACACCTTAAAACGCTTAGAAGACAAAGAATTTAGAAAAAGTTTTGTTTGTCTTATTTACATGCATAAAAATGCAATGAATTGATGAGTAAAAGCTAACAAAGAAGTTAAAAGACTACAATCACTAACAATTAGTTAAGAGAAAGAGAGGAATGAATTGCTTGAAAAAATTAAGGAATTAGAAGCAAGTGTAAAAGAAAAAGATAACATAATAGAAAATTTAGAAGAAAGAGTAGACATAGAAGTTGAAATGAACTTGAAAGCACTAGAAAAATCCAAAGAATATCATGATAGAAATCTTTTCAATCTAGGCATGGATAAAGATAATGTTATATTTGATTTGATGATAGAGAACCAAGAATTAAGAAAAAAGTGTAAACCAAGCAAACTTAAAAAATTACAGTTTAAAACAACAAGGCTAGCAAAAGAGAAAAAGATTAAATTACAACAATAGTAAATAGAGTAAAAGAGCAAGCAAGAGAAAAATTCAACACTTACATTTTACAAAATAACAGGTAATTATGAAATTGGAATACAGAATTTTAGAAGTAGAAAATAAAATACAGAGTTGTAATTATTGTTTGTTGGATGTTCTCTTTGGACAAGAACTTACTTTCACTCCTGCTAATTATGAAATAGTGGCTTATGATAAGAAAGATAAATGTGTTGATATTGCTTCTATCTGTGATAATTGTAAGAAAAATTTAGAAAATGGCACACTTCCTTATTGTGAGAAATGTGGTAAACTAAAAAGAAACAGAGGATATTGCTTTGGTAGTCTTCAAAAAGAAAGATTAATTCAATCATCTTCTTCTCAAACTATTGAAGTTTGCTTAGCAAAGAAAATAAAGGAACTTGAAAAGGAATTGAAAACTGCCAAGGAGGGGTTGAAAATAGAAAGAGAAGAAGTAGTCAAGTTTCAGGAAAAATCTGAAGAGTGAAGTAAAAAGCAAAAACAGGAGTTATTAGATAAGATAAAAAGTTTAGAAGAAAAAATTAATCATCTGAAAGAAGAAAACAGGAAATTAAAAGATCAACAGAATGGTCAATTGACTGCTCAAATTGAAGTTAAAGAGACTAAAAGATGGTCTTAATTAAAAATAAAAAAGTAATTGAAGAAATTACCTTCTGTATAAATTGAAATTCATTCCAACTATCAAAGAAGATAGTAGTTATTTTCCTTTTAAAGATGTTTGCTTTTTATTAGGTAATAATGCATCATCATGATGCTTTTTTTTTCCAACATTTATTATTTTTCTTTCTTCTTGGTAAATTTCATAAGTAATCCTTTCTTTTCTTAAATAAGATTCAAGTGTATGAATATCATTTATTTTGAAAATGTAAGGAGCAATTTTTTCACCTTATTCCTTTTTTAGAATACTTCTAATAGTGCTGTAATTTTTGGGTTCCATAGTAGATCTAATGTAAATTAACTTCATATTAACTATTTTTATATAGGGATAGTTCTATATATCACCTAATATTAAGAGGATAACAAATAGAAGATTTTAATAATCACATTACTAAATTTTGATTCCTGAAATTTTGGCAACACTAATGTTCACTTTGTCTGGTTTTGTTACAGCATGCCCCATATGACAAATAGTAAAAATAGCTTCTGAATGGATGTAAATTTAAAGTTGAAGTTGCAAATATAATAATAACAAATGAATGGTAACAGACATCTGTGAATTACATGCATTATTTATTATATACATGCCATTCAAAGGATTTCTTCACAACACATTTAAAATATTATTTGATAAATTATTATCAAAAGATAGAAAGTTATTTGTATAGAAAGTTTTTAATGAAATAAATGTTATAACAAACATTTCTATTAGAAGAAACCGAAGAGCTTATCTCTTACAATTAGTTAAAGAAAACAAGGAACTTCTGAGATTGAAAAACGATATTGTAGAGAGCAATATATTACAATAATAATAATGAATGATAACAGTAATGATAGCAATAATAGCAATGACTTTGTTGTTAAAATAAAGTTTCTTTAATAAGTACAACTCAAAAAAAGTGGGCGTGAAATTATTTCACAATCTTAGATGAAAAAGCTAGATGCAACTATTGCACTATGTTAAGAAAAGGTACAGGTAGTTTTGTGCAATTAATGTCATGTATACCAGTAAGTATTATGTTTTAATATAATATTTTGATTATGTTGATTTAAATTGTAAAGTTTCTCAAATGAAAATTTTCATAAATATCTTATTAGATGGATAGTTTGTTGTGATCAACCCTTTTCCAAAATTGGAAAAAAAGAATTAAAAGAATTATTTGGTATTTTAAAAGTTGATATTGTCACTCCTTCAGCAGACACAGTAAAAAATGACATTAAAAAAAGAATTTTTTAAAGAACATTCTCAATTTTTTTTTTTTTTCAAAAAAAATTTACTATCATCAATATTTAATTGATCAAACTTCTGTTTTAATTCTTATTAGGTAAACCCCAGTCAGATATATGTAATGAAATATAAAAATAAAATTTTTCATAAATAAAATTTATAATGATTTTTTTATATTAAATGATTGGGCCTTATTGGAAAAATTGATTTAAAAAATCAAAATTATTTATTGCTGCGGAATCGAATTGAATCAAAGTACAATTTGAATTCAATTTGACTCAATTCGAACCTGATTCGATTTAAAATTAGGTGATTCGATTCAATTCAAATTGATTTGAATTTCACTGATTCGTTTAGAACCTTAATAATAATGGACCTTAATTGTGAAAATTTAGTAATAGGTGAATTTCCTTCAAATCTTATTAATAAATAATACGAATTAATAAAGAAATACTTTCAAATACAAAAGAGCCTATTATCATCAATATTCTTTTTAATCTCTTTGAGATATCTAGTGGTTTACTACAATTTCATTATAATAATCCTTACATACATACTCATTCACCTTTATGATAGTTATAATATGAGGCTAGAATTCCATTAATTTTTGCCTTTTTTAAAACATTCTCTACTATTTTTCTCCATTCAGATACTAATTTACTTTCACATAATTTGACTAACTTTATAGTAAACAAAAGGAAAATGTCACAAATCTCTGACAAATGGCACATAATTAAGATTGTTTCTAAGAAAAAAAAACTCAATATTGTGATCATTTCTGATCATTTTTTATAATGAATAGGTTATTTGATGATTTTTTATTATCTTTTGATTCTTTGCATAAATTTATTTGGTTGGTTTTGAAAATAATCAAAGTGATTTAAACAAATATGATTACTATTATTTTACTTATTTGTTTTAAGAGAAAGCCTAGGAGTTGGTGTTGTTTCTGCAAATGGTAATCGAACTCCTATAATGTTTTTCCTAAAAACTTGAGTTTCTAATTCATCACTTTCTATTTTTTCTATTATTTTGAGGATTTCTCGAATTGCGTTCTGCGAAATGTCAAAGCAGATGAATAAATATACACATCAAAAATATACAGTTCGATATTAAAATATTACCTTTAATTCTAAAACTGTAATTATTGATAAAATTAAATCACAGAGACCTTCAATGTATATTGGTGCTTCTAAATTGGCTTTTTTAGTCAATCGCGAGACAACTACTCTAGGTGATCCATCATATAAATAATACCTTTATTTTCTAAGTAATAAGAGAGATAAGTGACAAAGCTATTCAATATAGCATATAATATCAATAATGTTCACTTACTGAAAAGTTGTATCCCGAACATACACAGACTCCTGTAATTTTCAATTGTTGTTGGTGGAAGTGACTCAATAATTAAATCGAGCATATCTTTTGTAAGTTTTAATAGCTTCATTCTGTCCTCTAAGTACTTTGTATCATGAATATCTCCTGTTCTTGCTACTTCTTCAGCTAATATTTCCTTTGAACTATTACAGAGTTTTAGCAATAGATCGATTTTTCTACCCTATTGATATTAAAAAAAAAAATTAATTTAAACTATTTGTATTATAAAGTTACAAATTTAAAAGTCTGTTTACACGAATAACAGTTTCTCCGATTTTTCTTTTCTTATTTTTTCGAATTTTTGATGCAGACGAACTACCATCTGACATATAAGATAGAAACACGTAGTTAATAACTAATATTGCAAAGAATGTGGTAATGTGTTTGAGCATTACATACTTTCCAATTCTTGTTTCTTTAATATCTTTTAATGCCATATCAATAACAAAGGTCCAAACATGACTCACAAGCCATGTATTGATGAAAAAATATTAGTCAAGGATCATAACATTACATAGAAGAGTAACTTACAATTTATTAAATACTAAACGAATCCATTCTATATCATAGTGCAGCTCTAGATTATATGTCTCCCCATCTTTCAAATATGGTGTCATGAGAACTTTTCAAAGATCTCCAACATTTTTCTGTGAAAATATATAGTTTGTATGTAAATATGTACAATTTAGTCAATCTTAATTAAACAAATACCTTATGATATTTCATGATATATTTTTTAACACCATCTTTAACATCTGAAAAAGATTTTTTATCGGTATTCATAATTATTTCTTTTTCTTCTAAACTAAAAAGATCTATAACCTCTTGACAGTCTGTATCAAGTATAAAAGAATGCGCAAGTCTTTAAACAAAATGGGTATTAGTTTATTGTAAGTATGTTTGGTAACAATATAATCAATTGATAAATATAGCATATTTACGTTTCGGAACGTTGAGTCACTGCCCAATTATACAAGACATCTTCTACAAATCTGCCTGAAGGAAGTCTCCATTTGTCATCCATACTTATCGTTTCAAACCTCAACTTAAAACCTTCAATCAATTTTTTCTCTAATTTCTTTCTCTTTCTGGTCTTTTCATCCTCGTCACCATTTTTGTTATCATATTCATCGTCATCCTCGTAGTTATCTTCATCGTCATCTTCATCGATCTCTTCTTCTTCATTGCAAAACTAGATATTGAAAAATTAGAGATAGTTGAAATAGGAAATATTGCCTAACAGCATATTACATATCTCAGAATCTTCATCTGATATTTCCTTATGAGTCCACTTGCTGATATTATTCACTCTGTTTACTTTGTTTGAATTTTCAGCATAATTTATTCTGTTTATTTCTCTCTGTATTCTTCTGAAAAGTGGATTTTCTTGTTCATTAATGATTCCAACTTTCCCCCCACTCATTGTTCCATTCTGTGTTAATTGTTCCATTTACAGTTCCGTTTATTGGCTGGTGTAGGTGAACTTATTTACGTGTACGCTTATTTTCCTATGACTTTGCGATTTTATAATCTGGTCTAGGATTCTAGCATAGAAGATTTGAAAATTAGTAAAATTCTTGTTCATATTTATTTCAGTTTCTAACCCATTTGAGTATCAGGTAGCCAAAGAGGACACCTGATCCCAATGGGTCCAGTGTTAGATCAGCAAAGAGCCTTGAACATCAAATAACAAAAAAGGTTATTTGTGCTCTAACATTGGTTTGTAGCTTAGCAAAGAGCCTTGAATGACGAAAGGCCAAAGAAGCCTACGATCGTCACGCCACTATTTTTAAAAAAAAGTCATTACATGCCTTTCGATACCTATCAAGAAGTTGGCTTGCTTTTTTTTGTCTCATTCCTTTCTCGTTATTAATCTTTTCGAGGCTTTTAAGGTATTCATCTATTTTTTTATCAAACGGTTCTAAATCACATTCATTTAAAAATCCGATTATATTCCATTTATTGTATTTGCGATTGAAATATTTATTTATTTTTGACATGTTGACGTGGAAAATTTATCAAATTTTAAGGTAGCAGGTAGTGGAAAAAAAAGTTGTTATTTGATCAGCGTACGCGTACACACTTTTTATTACACGCGTGTGTATATTGCACAAATAAGCCCTATTAGTCAAATTAAATGTCAATCTAAAATTTCTTTTCTTATTAAAGTCAAACTTTTTGCACACATTTTGATGACCATTAAAATTTATTCAAACTATCGAAGAAAATGGTATTTATTTTCCTTTTAAAAATTTTTGCTTTTTATTAGGTAATAATGCATCATCATGATGTTTTCTCTTTCTAACACTTATTATTTTTCTTTCTTTATGGTAAATTTCATAGGTAATCCTTTCTTTTTTTAGATAAACTTCCAGTGTCTGAGTATCATTTATTTTGAAAATATAAGGAGCGATTTTTTCACCTTGTTCCTTTTTCAAAATACTTCTAAAGGTGCTGTAATTATTGGGTTCCATAGTAGAGATCTGATATAAATTAGCTTCATATTAACTATTTTATATAGAGATAATTCTATATATCACCTAATATTAAGAGGATAACAAATGAAAGATTTTAATAATCACATTACTAAATTTTGATCCCTGAAATTTTTGGCAATACTAATGTTCACTTTGTCTGGTTTTGTTGCAACATGCCTCATATAAAATTAATAATAGCATTTATTTATTATTTTATTTTTTAAAATATAGATAAATTTTTTATTTAAAAAAACTCTTTCTCCCTTTTTGCAAAAATGCCCAAAAAAACAGAAAGAAAGAATACCAACCACGGCCGCTTGGCGTCACCAATATCAGACAAAGTACCAAAAAAGAAACAGAATACACTGCAGACTTCAGACAGTGATCTCTCTCTTACTTATGTAAAGGAACCTCTTATTACTGCCCTCCCAGAACAGACCAACACTATGGAAGTAGACCCAATCGAAGAAAGTTCTTCC
>CAJVPP010001833.1:0-17636 GCA_910592005.1 Funneliformis mosseae
ACTGCCATTACTTTCAGCAAGGACTGTATTTCATATAATTATAATTAAATTGCAATATGTAAAAATCTGCAAAATTAAACTTTAATTTATATTATTTATTAAAATATTATATAAAGATCAAATTGAAATTAAGCTTTAAAATTAGGATTAGGTCTTACTAATAGTATTAGTAATTAGACCAATTAGACTTAATAAAATTGCATTACAATTTGAATTAGATATATAAATTTTATATAATTGATGTAATTAAAATGATAAAATTACCAACACTATTTATCAAGATTGATCAAAAACTAAGTTTTAAAGTTTTAAATCTAAATTTTTTCATTCTCTAATTAAGGAAGTAATTATATTGATAAAAATTTTCTTTTATATTCTGATTATAATATTGGTTATTTTTATTTATATTTTTTTCTATTTGATCAATTCAAAATATTTGTTTATTTTTTTTATTAATTGAGAAAGAAGAAGAATAATAGTATCATTATTATTAAAATTATCTTTAGCATAAATAAATGTATTATTATTAGAACTTTGAGATAAAATGGTTAGAGTTTTTTAATTATTAAAATATTATTATATAATTTTTTAATAAAAGAAAGTTCTATAGATTTAAAAGATTAATTTCTATAATATTATAAACTTTATTTGAAGTTGAAGTAATATTCAATTATAAAATTTCAGTTTTTATTTTTCAGTAATTTTTAAAATATTTTCTTCATTTAAATTATTATTAGTACTTTAGAAGATAAAATAATTGTTTTTATTATTATCTAAAGTTAAAAGTATTTTTATTATAAGTTTCAAATGCTTTTTCATAATTATTATTTTTTCTAATTATTATTGAATTTAGAATAATTTGAATTAGTAATTGTTGAAATATATTATCAATTTATATTTTATAAATTATTAAAATTTTAAATTTTAACTATATATTTAAGCATTATTATTATTTTTTTTTTTTTATTATTTAGCAATTCAAATTAAACAAAATTTTAATATATTATAAAATAATATTAAAAATATTAAATATAAAAAATTTTAACTAATTATAATTACTAGTTATAAATTATTTATCTAAATATATTACTAATCATAAAATTAAAATATATTATATTTATTACAAATTTAAACAAGAACTAATAAATCAAATTAAACTAAAATTTAATATGTTATTATTATAGTTTTAATTTATAATAAATTAAAAATTTATTTAATTTAATAATTGGTTATTAAAATAAATATTATAACCCCAAAAAATATGCATAATAAAAATTATATGGTATAATAAAAATAATCTATAAAATTAATGCAATATAAAAAATGATAAACAAGAAATAAATAATCAACCTTAAGATTATATAAATCTAGATAAATTAATTTATGAAAATAAAAATATAATAATTATATAATAATAATATAATAATACTAATAATTGATTTTTAATTTTTATAATTTAATTTTTTTTTTTTTAATAATTGTTCTTTTAATTTAATTTTTTTAATTTATTATATTTAATAATTAATTTTTAAATTAATTAATTTTTTAATTTATTTATTTTAATAATTAATTTTTTAATTTTTTAAAAATTTTATTTAAATAATTAATTTTAACCATAATTTTTAATTAATTTCTTTTTATGATATTTCATTAATAAAAGGTTTAATAATCTAGTAATTTTAATAGATATTTTAATCAGATTTTCTGATATTTTATTAATAAAATTTTCTAAAATAATTAATTTTTTAGTAATATTTCTGAAAATCCAGTATCTATTTCCAAAATCTGATTGGTAGAATGTGATATTTCTCTTTAGTAAATAAAAGATTAAATTGCTTATTTTTTTATCTAAGTTGTTAATCTTTTGATTTATATTGTAATTTCAAAATTACTTAATCAAAAAAGTTTTCTTGCAAAATTTAATATTTTATATTTGTGTAAGTAAGAGTATATATAAATATGAATTGAATTATTTATTTTGAAAATCTAATGTAGTAAAAGAGTATAAAGTTAAAATTCTTATAGTTAGATGTAAAAATAAATTATCTGTAAAAATTATTTTAAAAATAAAGAAATAATGTAATTCTAAGATCTACATATTCCTTTTCTCTGATAGTATTATAAATTTCATTCATTAAAATTAACTTAAATTAATAAATTTTTATAGAATATTAAAAATAATTCATTATTTATATACAAAATTTATTCAAAAATACATTTAATAAAAATAAATAAGTATAGAGAATAAATAAAAGTTTCTGGATACCTTATAAATGTGATTTAAAAAATTTTCATTATATAATTATAATACTATACTGTGATTATATGACTGTCTATTATTTATTTACATAATTAAAATAAAAATTCATGTTGTTTTTGTTGTTTTGATTTAATTCACTTAATTTTTACAAAATCAAAATATAATAAGATAAAATAAAAAATTAACCAAGAATAATACGAAGTCATATTTTACTACTACTAATGTAGTGATAGTTATCAGACTATTACAAAGATCGTTAAATGTAAAAAATTAATTATTTGTAATACATTAAAAAGAGCTAGCACTATAGGATCGACTGAATCAATGCCTCACTTTGAATAACTATCCTTGATTACAATTTCTCAACATAACTGTCTCAAATAAATCATTACAATAATAATACTAAAAATTGTCATCTTTATATTGCTAAAGTGTAGCAACTTTGAAAAAAAAAGTCTGGGCAAGATATTTTAATCTAAACTATTAGATGAATTCTTCATTTAACTGGATTAAAAAACTGTATTGCATAAAGGAAACATTTAATTTTACCAGCGAATATAGAGACACATTTCACATAGTATTTAAAGTATTAAAGTTAGATAAAAAAGAATTGGTCAAAGATTATGTAAAGTGATGAATCAACTTTCTTTCAATTCTAATAAAGTTGCAATAATAGTGTGTGGTGAGAACCAGCAGATAAGTGGGTTTTATCCTATATATCAGCCATAGTAAAGTATAGCCTAAGCTATATGTATTAGGACTGTTTTTCTCAAAAGGGAAAAGGACCAATTATTGCATATCTAGAATAGCAAATGGTGAATTACATGTTACCATTCTTTGTAAATATATCATGCTAGCTATAAGATAAATATTTCTCAATAATAATAGCTAGTTCTAAGAAGATAATACCTGTCTGCACAAATTAAAAGTTGCAATGAATTTTTAGGCAGAAAATAGTTTTTTTACATTAATTTAGTCAACCCAAAATCCTAATCTTAACCTTGAAAATTTATGGGTTGAGATTAAAAAAAACATTTATGCATATAAAAATCACTATTGAATCTTGCTGATTCTAACTGATATATTAAAAGATATGGTAAGAAATTCTAATGCATACTATTAAAAATTTAGTTAATAGCATGCTACAGCGAATTTAGGCTGCGATTGCGGTAAAGAGAGGCCAAATCAAGTACTAAAAGCTTAATATGAATTGTATACCTTAACTAGCTCTAAATAAAATAATATTAGAACTTTTACTATTAATGCTAAAGAATTATAAGTTTATATTTGGTGAAAAAGTGTCCAGAAACTTTTGTCCACCCTCTATATATATAAAAATTACTTTAAATAAAGATTACATGAAAATCCTATAAAGTGAATTTTTTAAAATACCTTCTATTTTTAAAAAATTGAATATAAAATACTTCAGACTAGAATAGTTACCATTTACTAATTTAGCAAATTATGTTGAAAGATAATAAAATGTTAAAAAAGAACTACACAAAATTAATCGTTCAATAAAAATAGCTGTATATTTAATGTATTTTTATTAGATTAAAGATTAGTTTATATTATAAATCCATTTGCACATTTTTGAATGCTTTTAGAAAGTCCTTGTATCTGATTAGAAGTTAGATGCAATAGCTTATAAGCATCTTCTAATTGCTTAGAAGATGGTAATACAGTTGCATCTTTGTTTAAGTGATTCTTATAAACAATTTTATTTTGTATTATTTTATAGCTAAATAATGCCAATATGTCTTTTACTATTCTAATATTATATTACATATCTTCACCAGTAGTATTAAAATAATATAAATATTTCTCATTATTCTGATCAATTTACTGTAAGCACTATTAGATAATTCTCTTTGAAGTTACATCTATTTTCTCATTTATAATGAATAATTTTAGCAATTTATTAAGTTAATATTGGTATTTGGCTATGGTTAAAAATTTTTTTGACTATTTAACTATAGCCAATTGTCAAAATAAACAAGTGCTAAAATAATCAGATATTAATAAATGTATTATGAAAAACTTGATCAGATTGTTTATTTTTTTTTTGTTTTTTTACATTATGATATGTGATATTAATATTTTTCCTTTACAATGTTTTGCTTATTGACTATTCTACTACTAATCGTGATGCTGATAGTTGATAACTATCACTATCTTGCTATATACTGCTGATTATAATCATTATAAGTTGTGAAGGACAAGACATTTTTGATCTTTCAGTATTACCAGAGGTTATTTGAACGAGTTTAACAGATTACAAATCCTTCTTAACCAACTGTTGGCAGCAAATTAGAAATCTTGTTACTGCTGTTGTTGTTATAAATCTGATATATCTTTGTTTTAAAGAAGAAAAAAAAATTATAGAATCATGAATATTTATTAAATCATCATAATAATATGAATTTTAAACTATTATTTATTTTCCAAATACTCAAAAAAGTGAAAAGTTAAGCTGTTAAAATATGTATATAAGTGTAATTAATATCTTCTGATATCTCTAAAACATCAATATCACCATAAAATTTTCTTATATTTATCATCTTATATCATCCTTCGCGTTTCCGTTTTCATAAATATTCTGATAAATTCTTAAAATTAAATATATCACATGATAATATCGCAAGATCTCGTATTTTCTCTAAATAAGAATAAGATCATTTATTTGCAAGCATGATAAGTAAGAAATTTGTATAATACTCAAACTTATCTAAGTCATTTTTCTCTTATTAGTGATATCAGTCTTCACATTTTCTGAATTAAAATATTTATTTCTGTTGATATAATTATTATTTTTTCATCTAGTTTTGGAAGTTTAACAAGTTTAATTATATAATATTATCAAGCTCAGATAGTGTACAGAGGATACGTTCCCTTTCAGCTTAGAATTCTAAAAGGAAATATCTCTAAAAATAATATTGTTAGTCAGTAATTCTAAATTATATAAATTTAGTTTAGTAAATAGTGCAATAATTTTTAATTTTATAATCACCAACTTATTCTTTCACTATATCTGTCTAGTATTCTTTGCGTTTTACAAAACCTTTAACTATACTTTTCTTTAGAAGCTTCATTTTGATATTTTCTAATAAATTTTCTATTATGAGTTTTTCATAAAGAGCACTTTCTTCTAAGTTTCAATAATGCTTTTCAAGAATATTATAAGCTTCTTTAACCACAGTCATAAACTATTCTTTATACTGCTCTGATTCTATCAGCAGTAACATTTTTTATTTAAGATAAAGAAAGATACATAACTAGTTCCTCTTTCAGAATCAGTAGACTCTTGTTAACAACAAAGTTAGAATGTCTGGATTAAGAATTCCTAAAGTAAATATCAGTATCAAATATGAGTAAATCTCTTGTGTTAAAACGTGATTAATTAGGAGTTGCTCTCTTAGTAAAATAAAAAAAATGCATTTTGCATATTAAAATATCAAGCTTTTTGAATCACTAATTCTTCTTGATCCTGTTAAAAAATAACTAACCAATATGTTGTCAAGATCAAAGCTAGAAAAAAAAAATAATATTATAATAAAATTATAATATGACTTTTTGTTATAGGTTCATAAATAAATAAGAAGTTAAATATTTATTAAAAATTAATTATATTTTTACTAGTCAAATTACGTATTATAGAACTTACTATTATAGCTAGTAAACATTATGTATAAAGATTATAAAGAAAAATTATGAAGAAATTTTTTATTCTTAATTTTTTCTTATAACTCTTTTATTATATTAAAGAGTAAAGAAAAATTGAAGTGTCTTAGAATGACCTTAAACTTTTTAAAGAGCTAAAATTAATAGATGAAAAATATATACATTCAGAAGGATCTTATACATTAAAAATAGTAAAATGGAAAAGATTACATCTAATTTTTGAAGGTTTATATACCTGATCTATAATCAAAATAATAACATGTGTTTAGCAGATAATTGCTTATAAATTACTATTAAATCATATTGATAGTATCTGCAACCTTATTATGATATCATTTTTTTTCAAATATGAGGTCCAAAAAATGAGGTTAAAGAACAGCTTTAAGGAAGTTACTAAAAAATTGCTTTATAAAAGAAAAAAGAAAGAATAAAAAAGGTTTATAAACTTTTTTTTTCATATTAATGATGATAAAAATTTAACAAATATCATTTATTAAAAAAATAAAAACGTTTACAGTATTATATATTTCAAAATAATATCAAATATGTAATATCTTAAATTAGAAAGAATATAAGACAAACCCTATTTGAAACATAGCTAAAAGCAAGGAAATAATGGAAAGTCTTTCTTCTGGAGAAATCATGAGATTGTAATATAAGCAACTGTAATCACTTAGACATGATCATAGTTTAGCACTTTTTTATATATAATATTAATTTATAAAGCTAACTTATAATAAATAAAAAATTTTAAATCATATATCACTTAAACTATGTCTTAGCGTAATAGTGATTTTTGTGATTCAAAAAATTTTAAGTGTTATAAATCAGTGTTAGGCAGGTCTATATTTGCATATTTTTGAAAAACTGTATTATATCTAATCTAGCTTTTCAGATATAAGTGTGTTAATTTTATATAAATTTTATATAGTCAAATGAGATGCATCAATTGACTCATTTCAAAATTACATAAATATACATTAATTAAAGATATGTTACTTTATAATCAAAATTACGTGATAAATAATCAAATAATAATTTATAAAAAATTTTTATTTTTTTAATATTTTTAATGAATTATTAAAATAACTAATACAATTTTAATCAAATTATAAAAGAAAAATCAAAATTTGTATCTAAATCTATTAGTACTTTTAGATTTGTGATAAATAAAATTTTTAAATTCCATTTTTCTATTTGATCATCAGCAGAATAAATTTGTTTATTATTAATATTAAAAATCTTTTTTTACTCATTACTAAAATATCTTCATTATTATCAAATTGATTTTATTTTATGTAGCTTTAATCTATTTATTAATAAGGGCAGTGATAGATATTACATAATATCTTAGAAGGTAGGAGGTAACAGAGGTCCTTATGGAAGATCTTATATTACATATAATATCGAGATTATGTAAGTAATATAATAATCATTATAATGGTGGCTTAGCAAAAATTTATTAAACGCATATTTACAAATGCGTATTTATACAGATCACATACACGCATATATACTTTATAATAAAATATTATTCCCTATCTGAATTACAAGCCCTCAAGTCGAACTCCATTTTACTATATGATCCTGTTTATTGAGATGGAAGAAGACAGAAATCATTGAAAGTTTGTTATTTTTTAGGTTGTTCTCAAGTAGTAGGATGCATTAATCGCTTATGATTTGTCAAAAATATGAGAATGGGAAAGTATTTTTGGCAAACAGAATAGCAAAGTCGTAAGTATGTATTTTTTCAATTAACGTACAATGTGTATTATATCCTGGTATTTTCAAGAGATTGTCATATTAAAGAAGGTGAATAGGATTTGTAAATTGGCTATCTCTAGCTTTGGTAATAGGTGATAAGAAGCCATTATATAGGTAAAAAAAGTCCATAGCTTCCTTGGCTCTGGGTGGTTCACAGCAACTGGTATTTGTGCATCATTTAATATCAAGAGAGTAGGTGCACAAATTACAATGGGTTTCAATCTAAGACCATGATACAAAAGATTCAGAAAAGGTATGTGTTGTTTCTTTGTCTGTATTTTTGATTTTTTCTGTTCTTTTTTTCTTCATTTTAATTCTTCAACCTTTTCTTTTTCTGTTCTTTCTAATTGTATATGCTCAAATGAATTTGTGAGTACATTAATATAATAAGCATCAATCTTCTTTTCAAAAATTAAATCACGATACCAAATTTCACATAAAGCTTCTCCTGCATAGCGAAAATTTCGAGCAGCTAATTTCAGATCTACAACTTTTTCTTGTGTATTCAAATGTGTACTGTAATGGTCAATTGGTAAAGTGATACCAGTAAGTTTACTAAATAATGTTGCTATACCTCTTTCAACTGGATTATATTTGATTGTCCTGAGGCATATGTACGCACACTTAAAAAATCTAAATCAAACTTTTTGAAAAGTTGGCAATAGGCCTTAATATTTTTTAAATGTCTAGAATTCTCATCTGACCCTCCATCTACCAATAAGATCCATATCAGTCGAATTTTTCCATCCATTTTTAATGTGTTTTCATATTGGGGATTTAAGGTAAGGCTTTTCAAATCTTGCATATGTGTAAGTGAGAATGTTCCAAGAGACCAATAAGAACGTATAAAAATTGCTAACTGTCCTGTCCGCAATTCATCATTAGATTCGTTTGGATTTATCATCAAATACACTGACAGAATTAATTTCTATCTGAACCTTACAGGAAAATCGTGATCTACTATAGTTGTAGATTCATTATTGGATTGCAATGTACGAAATGTACGACCTACTGCAGGCACTCTAAAACTGATTTTCACCTTATCATCTTAAGAGATGACAACTGAAACATCAGCAAAAATGCTAGCAAATTGCTTTGCACATTTTACTGACGCGAGGCAATAGTGACTATCAGGATGTTCATGCATTTTAGTACATAAAACTCTGGCAATAGCAACTTATGCTGGATGATGATGTGCTTTTGCAGTGATCGAATTTGCTTGACGGGATATTAAGTAATTATTTAAGGTAGTTCTCACTATATAGATATCATATTTTTCTTCAAGATTTTTATATAAATTTTCTATGATCTGGATTTTAACAACTTCTTTTCGTCATTTTACATCTGCTGATTCAAATTCTATGCAATCATGTATACAGTCATGCAAATCCAGATGCTTGAAGAGAAATGATGACTTTTTAGGTTTATCATAACGGACAATCTCCTGATTTTCAATAAGTAGTTTTAGTTTTTTTTCTCTGCAATTTTGAGTATATTTGGTATTTCTTTTTAATTTGGTAATTTTATCTTTATTAGATTTAATTTCGTTCTGCAAGTTTTCTATTTTTTGATATATGTCATTATGAATCTGAGCATTACTGATTATATTGTAAATTTTCTCAAATTCGTTAAGCTTTTTTTCAGCTGTTTTGACTGCATCAGCTGCTTTTTTTTGAGCTGATGCATTTGTAGGAATTTCTGGTAAGATATTTACTAAATAAATGGTAGGAAGTGAAGGATTTGGTTTTTCTATAGGCATTGTAGGTACAGAACACTTGTATCTCATTGATTGTATATCATAAAGATTAAGCGGTGTGGCTATATAGTCTCAAATTATATCATCAATTTTTTCAGTACTCTCTTTCTTAACATTATTCCATTTATTTGTATCTTTACGACAAACAGCAACGCAATTGAAAGTATAATTACTTGTTTTTACTATAACACTATATACATAAGCATTTGTAAACTCTTGATACTTGTTATTTGGTAAATCATATATTGGTTTTTTATTAAACTTAGGACTAAAAAAAATGTTTGCCTGCTCATTTTTAATCTTTAGGATAAAGTATTTACATGTTTGTGAATGCAAAATGTGAAACAGGTAGCCAAATGCAAAATAAATGTTCTATAACACGTCAAGGACATGTTAAAAAACTCCCACAGTAAAAGGTATGATCATCATGATACAACAACAATATAATTTCACAGAATCTTGGCCATCATATTTTCGATTTGATTTTAACAGAATTTTTGAACATTTTTTATCAAATTTAAATAGTTATTTAATTTAATTTATTAATATTTTACTTTTTATAAGGCGTTAATCTTTAAACTTTTAATTTTAACTTTTAATATAGTTAATCAAAAACTAATTTTATTGTATAATTAATCAAAATCTTTGACTCTGATAATAAAATGTCAGGATCACATGACTTGATAGATTTGCACGTGATCGGAATATTTTACCTGAGGGTGGGAGGATAGGCGTTTATAATAAAATGATATTACGTAATATCTGTCACTGCCCTAACTTTCATCCCCATTTTCATGTATAACAGGAGTGCACGATAATAGACCATGTAGTTCTTTTTGGGATAAAAAGTTTGAACAAGCTTTTCTCCTATTATATATTTTCCACTTCAACTTCTTTATTATATACTAATCTTTTATTATGCAAGCTAAGCCATTCTTTTGGAACTATCTGCTTTTCTAATGCTAAAGAATAATCCACAAAGAAATCATGCAAATATATTGAAACTTTTAAATCAACTTTTAATATATATCCTATTTTAGTATCTG
The DNA here is from genome assembly GCA_910592005.1 of Funneliformis mosseae. Classification (NCBI taxonomy): domain Eukaryota; kingdom Fungi; phylum Glomeromycota; class Glomeromycetes; order Glomerales; family Glomeraceae; genus Funneliformis; species Funneliformis mosseae. The sequence continues at coordinate 10,508 of CAJVPP010001833.1, forward strand.
ATGCAATACTTTGTATATCCAGAACCTGTTCTAGGCTTACTTTTCTCAATATTTCTGTAAGCATATATTGGATCATTGCATCTAAATATAAAGCATTCATATCGTCATATAAGATCTAAGATGTTAGTTTGCCTGGATTATAATCGGGTATTTAGAATTATTAGCTTTAGCATAACGATAACTTGCCATTATCATGCCTTCATGAATGCCCTTCTCAACCATCAAGTACTCATTTATATCTGTCATTAGCTTAAGTTCAGCTCCACTACTTTATATAAGGAATCATTAAACATTTCTGATGCAAATACGTAATGAAAGGGATCTAAGCCATCATCATTCAAGCATATGATAGTGTAATTCATGAAAATGTCTACAAGTAAAAGTACATCAGTTTCAAGATATAAGTCATGATATTCTCCAAAATTCTTCATCTCAAATTCTTGCCATACCTTTTGAGCATGTTCATAATTCTTTTTACTAATATTTTGCTGGCTAAGAAGCGAATAAAAACCCTTTCTAGGTAGGAGGCTTGTTCTGCCAAATTTTTCTCATGCATTTGTCCAGTCATATGGAAAAACACCCTTTTGAAAAAAAAGCTTAATCTTATCTATTAAATAGCCTTTCTCAATAAAGTACTTAACAGTTAGGGAAAATTTTTCAAACTTTCCTTCTAGACATTCTACTATTTATCTAATCCCATTTTTATATTCTAAAAACTATCAAGAAATTGGAGCTGGCCAACGTCTATGGCTTTGTACTTTTCTATATTTTCTGGAATGCAATTTAGCTTATTAGCTGTGAACTTGCTCACAACTTTCATAAGCGGATGAGAGTCATATTCTCAGAAATTATAACATATAAGAGGTACTTTAGTTTATTCTGTCGTCTTATTGTATGTTTTAAGATCTTCTGATGCCATTATCATTTCTGCAGATACAGATAAGTCCTCCTGTATATTTGCTAGCTCCTCCTCTATTTTTATAACGAATCTTTCAAGTGTATCTGAACCCTATATAAATCTTGACTTATGATTTCATAGTTGAGTAAACTATCTATACGAATAACTACATAGCAATAGCCATACAGCTTATGCATCTATAATCTTTCAGTATGGATTAACTTTGTCTTCTCTTCGGAGATTAACTTTCAGTTAACATTTTTAGATCCCAGAAAATGTGATATGGATTTGGTTGCATGCATTTATGGTTATAAAAAACTTTAATACTCCTATTCTTAACTAGCATTTGTGATCGCTGGAAGGCATTATTTAGACCCTTACATTTTGACGAATGTTCATTATATCTTATCTCTGAAGAGTATACATGAAGACAATAATGACAAATGTATTTTCACCCTTTATGTTTGTTATGATTATATACTAGCTTATGTAAATCTTTGATAATACAGTAGTGACTTCTTTCTTCTTCTGTAATTACTAAAGATTTACTTACTTATATTCATCCTCTTTTCTTTCTGAAACATAGCAAAAGTCAAAACATTTGTTTTAATTATACCATTCATTGACACATAGACTGATTTCAGAATTATTTTCTTTGAACTTTTTATAAATTAGTGTTGAGACTGGCACTAGAACTAGAATATCATCTATATTAAGCTTTTTCACAAATCTCCATATAGCTGATACAGATTTCTTTCTGGATGAACTTTAACTGGATGCAAAGCTCTTAGGACACACTATCTAAAACACTAGTCATTATTATTTTGAATATTAATAATTCCATTATTACGTTTTGGCAAAGTTTCTGGTAAAGGTATATAAGCGGTAGGACTAATCAGATAGAAATCAGCTATCTCTATACTAAATTCTTCTATATATTCTAGGTAAACATCAGACATTTGGTATATTAGTTAGCTCTAACCGTTACACTATTACTTGTTTATATAATTTTTTCTTTAATTATTTATTTCTTATGTACCTATTACTTTTCGATCATAGAAACCCTACTGAAGATAAGTATTTATAAGCTTTTCAAGTGGTTCTAGCTATTGCAAAACTGAAGCATTAACTAATTATTAATCTTTTCAAATCTAGTAATAAAAAAGTAGGATGATCAGTGAATATTCTTGCACATTTCTCTGCAATACTAAAAAGGCTTATAGAAATACTAGTACTAAGTCTGAAGGATATTGATTCCATTGGAAGGCTAAAAAACGTATATCTTATTCTGATTACAAAAAGCCTACAGCCTCTGCTTGTAAACGATGTTCACTACATATTAGAGGTAATTATGTTGCCTGACACTATGATAGACTTCGATGAGAAAAAACTTATATTAGCCAATCCTATGTTAGCCAATTCTATAATAGACTTCAATCAGAAATACGAGAAAGAAGTTATGAGGAAATAATAGTTACCTATAGAAATACGCTTACAAATCTTAATATTTCTCTTTGTAGGGAATGCCTCATTTTGATAAAAATGGGGAAAGGTGATTATTGCGTTAGTTGCCAATCAGAATAAATGAAAATTATTTCAGCTAACTTAAATTTTAAGCGTAATATCCAATAGACATTTGCTAAATTTTGTTAAACTTGTTTTTTATATTTTTTTTTCATTAAAGTTTTATACTATTTGATGAGCTAGTCTATACTAAACCCATTCTTGACTAAGGAAAGTTGTGATAATTTTATGGATTTTTTGAAATTTTTACAAGAGTTATTTTTACTAGACTTTTATATAAAATATGCTAGTTACAAAGCTAGTCTACACAAAACCAGTCCTTTATTCACAATTTTTGTTAGATTTATTAATGGGAAATTTAGGACAATTGTTTGACTTAAAATTTTTTCGTTAGACTTAAAGATTAATATACTATTTAGTAATCTAGCCTGCTTCTGAACACATTCTTGACTTAAAAAAAATTAGGACAAAAGTCTTGTTAGATTTATTTAAAGATTATGCAATTTAATGAGCTAGCTTGTATAGAAGCTATTCTTGTTTATAGTAAAATTTGTTAGATTTAAAAGGTCACATGATTTTTTTCAATATGCTAATTAATGTGCAAATCCTTGCAGAAGCAATTCTTGATTAAGGAAAAGTTAGGACAAAAACTGTTAGACTTATTTTGGTTAAACTTAATTTTTCATTAGACTTATTTATGAGATAATAAAGATCGTTAGACTTATTTTGGTTAGACTTAATTTTTCGTTAGACTTATTTATGAGGTAATAAAAACTATTAGACTTATTTTGGTTAGACTTAAGTAATTAATATGCAATTTAAAGAGCTAACTCGTGTAAAAACAATTTCTAATATAATAATTTTTCATTAGATTTAATAAATATAACTGAAAAGTTGATATAGAAATTAAGATTCTAAAGTTGTTAGAAGCATTTCTAATATATTAATAAAAATCGATATGCTTTCTGAAGATGGAGAACCCATATAGAGCTTTAAAATATAATATCAAAATTAAGATTCTAGAACTAATAGAAGCTTTTCTAATATATAAGAAAAAATCAATATTATTTTTAACGTTCTGTGGTCTACACATACAATGTTTCAGTAGGGAATCAGACCTTTAGTCCTCAAACGCTCACTTTCACATTGTGTAGTTTTAAACGATTCCTTTATTAATATTAAAACTTAGTTGTTAATTCGTAAAAAAATTAATTTATAAAATAAGTAAAGTCTATTTATTTATACAAATTTTTTTTGTTATAGCTAACTATTTACTATACTATAAACTAATTAATTTGATAAATAAAAATATAAGTAAAATAAAAATATGTAAAATAATAAAAATATAAAATATAATAAAAATAATAATAAAAATTAGAATATTAAGAATAAGTATAACATTAAATATTTTTAGACTTCATTTAATTCATAAAATTAGGATTATCATCAGTATTTGAAAGATCTGTAGAATTACATAAATCCTTTATATTTTCAGAATTTGCAGAATTTTCAGTATTTTTAGAATTTTAGACTAAAAGATCATCATATTGTGTAATCTACGTAACTTTATTATAATTAGTCAATTATTTTATTAATACCATAAACTGATATGATCATTAAAAAATTATTTGAAAATTCAAAATTAGCTATTTGGTAAACTTTAATTCTGATCTTAATTTTTCTTTTTACATTGACCTATATTTGAAATTTATAAAGATTTTTTTCCTAAAATATTTTCACTATCCACAAAGAATAATGCTTTTAAAAATGTCATTAATACTTTTTTCCTTTATTTTTTAGGTAATAGAGGCTTTAAAAATATTCTCGTAAATTTATTAGAAAGGTTTTTTCAGAATTGATTTTAAGAATGTTTTTAACATTTCTTTTTTTGTAAGGAATGAATTCTAGAAATTTTGGAAATAACTTTGTAAATTCATTAGAAAAGGGTTTATAGTATTGACTTCAGAAACATTATTAACATTTTTTTTTAGGAAATAAAGATCTTGAAAATGTTTTCATAAGTCCATTGGAAAGGTTCTTTTTAGCATTGACTTCAGAAATATTATTAACATTTCTTTTTCTTTTTTTTTGTAGAGAATGGAATCTAGAAGCTTTAAAAATGACTTTATAATTTTATTGAAAAAGATTTTTTATAGCATTGACTTTAGAAATATTATTAACATTTTTTTAGAGAATAGAGTCCTTAAAAATATTCTTATAAGTCTATTAGGAAGATTTTTTTTGATATTGACTTTAGAAATATTATTAATATTTCTTTTTTTTAAGAAATAAAAACTTTGAAAATATTCTCGTAAGTTCATTAAGAAGGTTTTTTTTAGTATTAACTTCAGAAATATTATTAACATTTCTTTTTTTTTAGGAAATGAAAGCTTTGGAAATACCCTTATAAATCTATTAAGAAAGTTCTTTTTAGCATTTACTTAAGAAACATTATTAATTATTTTTTTTTCTTTATTTTATAGGAAATAGACTTGAAAAAGATCTGTAAGATCATTAAAAAAGTTCTTTTAAAATTGACTTATTAAACATTATTAATATTTTTTTATTTTGTAAAAAACAGGTTTTCAAAATTTAGGAATAACTTCATAAGTCTAACAAGTAGGTTCTTTTTAGTATTAATCTCAAAAATGTTATTACCTTTTTTTTTTTATATTTGTAAAAATGAGACTTTTAGACTTAATTTGTAAAAAAAAGTACAATGAGTACTAAATCATTAGTTTTTAAATTTAACTTATCTTTTTTATATCTATATATTTTCAAGAAATCTTGTTAGCAAAAAGATTATTAATTTTTATTTTAATTAAAATTTATATAAATGATTAAATTAATATTAAATGAACTTTTAGATTATAAATTAAACAGTTTTAATAAAAAATTAAAAAGTTTTTAACATGTAAAACTATTTAAATATTTAATTGTTCAACTATTTATCATAATATTTATTAATAATAAAATAATTATTCATCTTTCTTAAAAGAGAAATTCATTGTTTGCTAAATATAACATTTAATTATTAAATTTTAAATTAATACAGATCAATGCATTTGATATAAATCATTTTTACATTATAAAAGATATAAATTTTTTTTTCATAAAATATCATAAAAATATAAAAAAAAAATTCTCTCCTCTTTTGCTTTATATTCCAATTTTTTAAATTCTTAATTTATAATTTGTATTACTTAAACTTTTTACTTTTTTTTATTTTTAAAAAATTTTCTTATACTATATTTATTATAAATCAATTATTAAATAATGACATCTTCAACCTATAATTTATTAAGTTTAAGATTAAAACAATATGAGCAGAATGAGCTTATATTAAATATAATTGATAATTTAACCCATTTTTTTAATAATCCAGAAAATTGTACATGCTGAAATTCAAAAAATTAAAAAGATTTACATAAATATTATAAAAAAATAGGGTTTAAAAATTTTATTTACTGATATTTTGAAGTATGTAATTTAGAAAAAACTGAGTTTAAATTATTTTTAAAGGTTCAACTTATGTCTTTTAAAATAATAAATGAAAAATTTAAAGAAGAAAATAAATTAAAAATAAATTATAAATACAATTTTAATCAATTCTTCTTATTTGTAAACCTATTTATTTAAAATTAAATAATATTAAGAAATACTATCTTTTAACTATTCAAAAATATTATAAGAAAATAGATTTAAAGAAAGAATTTATGGTAATAAAGAATATTCACTAAAACTTTTATCACAGGATTTTATTAATTTTGATATTTCTTTTATAGTAAAATAATTTTTAATACAATATAGTAATATTTATAATTTACCATCACCATTTTGACATAAAAGTAATTTAGATATGTTTATTTATCTTCTAACTGAAAAATCCCATAAATCAATCTATAAAGAATATAAAAATATTGAAAATAATAATAATGAGAAAATTATATCTTATAATAGTTTTTTAAATCTTTAGTATACATTAACTTCACAAATTAAATTTTAACTACCTGCAAGTGATTTATATAAAATTTGCATAAATTTTAAAGCAAAGTTAAAATAAAAAAAATAATTTAAAACAATTTAATCAAATTAGTATACAATATAAAAAACATTAAGATGCAGCAAATTTATAATGTGATTATTATAATAATAATATAAATAAAAGTAAAAATAATTTGATTATTGCATTTTTTCAGCATTAGAAATAGACGTTACTACAAATACAGAAAATATTATGTGAAAACTATCAGATAATAATGTACAACAATAATCTACAATTATTGTAACAGGCAAATCAGAAAAATAATAAGGATCTACATGATTTACCTGATTAATCAAAATTCATCTGATTATTCTGATACCACAAATTTTAATTATACTTGTAATAATACCTAATTGTTCATTCTAAAATATCTTCATTATATTTATTTATTTTATTATTTTATCTTATATTTTATATTTCTATTTCATTATCTTTTATTATTATTATTTTATAGCCAAAGTTTACTAAAATAGTTAGTTTATAGTATAATAAATAGTTAGCAGTAGCAAATTAATTTTGTATAAATAGAATATCTTTATGCTTAAATTGTAAATTATCGTATTCTTCTGAAAATAAGCAACCTCCGAAAATAAGCAACCCTCAAATTACTTAGTATCCGAAAATAAGCAACATCTCAAATTTTACATCAAAACAAAATATAA
>CAJVPP010001834.1:0-17631 GCA_910592005.1 Funneliformis mosseae
AATTTAAGTTGTGTCTGTAAATTTTAATAGAAACGATATGCTGTTACAATAAATAAATGGAAATTTTAGATCATAAAACCCCCCCCCCCCCCCCCCCCCCCCCCCACCCCAACCCCCCCCCCCCCAAAAAAAAAAAAAAAAAAAAAAAAAAAAAAAAAAAAAAAAATGGATTCAAATAATTTAGAAAAAAACCTAAAAAGTTTGGTAGCGAGAATTAAAAAATTAGAGCAACAATTCAAATATTTAGAAAAAAAAGTTACAAGGCAAGAAGAAACCAAAATAGAAGAAAATGTTAGAGGACGAGAAGAAGAAACTAAAACTAGGCAAAAAAATTTAGAACGAGAAGTGGTGTTCAAAGAAAAGCAAAAAATTATTAACGAATTAGAAAAGAGAGTCAGAAATCTTGAATCAACTATTACAGATATTAATAAGGTTGAAATATTGAACACTTTAGGTGGATTGCAAAGATATCGAAATTTGACAAGATTCAAATGTAACAATTCTCAGATAACAAACCTACCAACGTTACCTAACTCCTTATCTTTTCTTAACTGTTCTGAAACTCAAATTACAAACTTATCAACATTACCAAATTCCCTATCTTATCTTGACTGTTCTAAAAATCAAATAACAAACTTACCAACATTACCTAACTTCTTAACGGAACTCCATTGCTATGATACTCAAATAACAAACTTACCAACATTACCAAACTCCTTAACGACACTTGATTGCTATGATACTCAAATAACAAGCCTACCAACAACATTACCTAACTCCTTAATGTATCTTGACTGTTCTGAAACTCAAGTAACAAACTTGCCAACATTACCAAACTCCTTAACGGATCTCAATTGTTCATTAACTCAAATTACAAGCTTACCAACATTACCAAACTCCTTAACTTGTCTTAACTGTTCCGAAAATCAAATAACACGCCTATCAACATTACCTAACTTCTTAACGGAACTCTATTGCAATACAACTCAAATAACAAGCTTACCAACATTATCTAACTCCTTAACTAATCTTGACTGTTCCGAAAATCAAATAACACGCCTACCAACATTACCCAATTCCTTAACTGATCTTGACTGTTCTTCTACTCAAATAACAAGCCTGCCAACATTACCTAACTTCTTAACGGGACTCCGTTGTCCTAGAACTCGAATAACAAACTTACCAACATTACCAAACTCCTTAACGGAACTCGATTGCTCCGAAAATCAAATAACAAGCTTACCAACATTACCAAACTCCTTAACGACACTCAATTGCTTTACAACTCAAATAACATGCATGCTTACCAACATTACCTAACTCCTTAACGGAACTCTATTGCAATACAACTCAAATAACAAGCTTACCAACATTACCTAACGCTTTAACGTTACTCTGGTGTTCATTCACTCAAATAACAAGCTTACCAACATTACCAAACTCCTTAACGGAACTCGATTGCTCCGAAAATCAAATAACAAGCTTACCAACATTACCTAACTCCTTAACGATACTCTATTGCAATGAAACTCAAATAACAAGCTTACCAACATTACCAAACTCCTTAGAGGAACTCGATTGCTCTGAAACTCAAATAACTAGCTTACCAAATTTACCCAATTCCTTAACGAAAATCGACCCTTCATATTTAAAAGATCAATATTCAAACAACTTCCCTACAAACTTCTAACAACTTGATTCAAAATAGCAATTTAGTTTTTATTTTAACAACTTTGTTCTTTTTAAACTTAAATAATAAATGATCAATTCAATTCTAATTCACAACCAATTTTCATATTCAGTTGTTTTGAAAGATATTTGAGATTAAATTTAAAGAACTAGCGATACAACCTATTCCCAAAATTAATCTCTTGTTTTGATGAATTTTAATTCGTTTTCTAATATAATTACATAAAAGAGTTTGAATTTTGTTAGAAAGACATTAAAAAAAAGAATAAATGTTAAATGAATTTACCTGAATGAATTGAAACAAAATGAATGATTTAAGAAAGCGGACCGATTCGGAAAACTTTTTTTTTTTTAATTGTCCATAAATGTGAGTGATTGAACTGTTTGCCCAAAATAAAAAAAAAACTTTTTGGGGGAAAATTCACTTGCATCTCTTTTGGTCTGCGGAAAACGAAAAAAGAAAGGTTTTCCCCTGAAAAATTTTCGGAATTCCTGTTGTTATGAATATTGTGGGTGGGCTTAAAAAAAAATAGATAATAAACAAATAAATTTTAACCAAATAAACACGTTAATGCTAAAAAATGGGCTCTTTGCTTTTTGGAGGACTATCATGACCATCTGAGCTTCAACTACCTCTTGATAGGATTGATTTTTGCAAGAATCACTCACTTACTTAGACTTCTTCCAAGGATCACGACCTTATGCAATGGATCGAACTTATGGTGGTTTCTTCCAAGATTCAAGACCTTTTCAAAATATGAGTTATATCTGAAAATTTGGATCTATAGTCGCCCGATTTTCAATAATAAATAAAAAAATTCATCTAAAGTTTTTTTTTGGATTTATATTTTAACGTTAACGTTAAGGATTATGAATAACAGATCGGAGAAAATTTTTTATTCAAAATATAAAAAATTTATTTTGTGCATACATCTCTTTTAATTATAACTTTTAATGCATAAAGTATGCAAAATACAATATCAATAAATTAAATGGTCTTTGACTTCAACCACCTAGAATTTCCAATGATAATAATACAGCAAATAATTTATTATAATTCAAACGATTAAATGTTTATTAAGTATTATAAATGTACTTATATACTGTATGTATTACAATTAACCAGCATATCATTTTTCTTATTTAAAGTCTTTATTAATTACTTTTTTAAACATTTATTTCTTTAACTTATAAAATAAAAATTGTCTAATTATACAATTCTTATCTTTATGGATATTGACAACCTTCCTTTCATTAGTAATAAAAACTGAGCTATGCAATTTTTCACTAACAGAGATTCGATTAAAATGGGAACAATTCTTTCAACAATAGCAAAAGATAAGGTAAAAGTTAAATATTTAAGGAAATATGTCAAATCAAGAAGTAAGTTATTGTGCTATAGTGATTAATCTTAATTTATAAGTTACAATAACTAACTATGCCTTTTTTGATCTTTTAATCTAATTTAGATAAATATCAAGGTCACATCATAATGATTAGTTAACACAAATATGACTAGAGAAACTTATTTTTCATTCTATTTATAGTATTAAAATCTATGAAATGCTTATATTCTGAAAAATAAATAAATTATAAATAATAAACTTAAAAGATCAATATAGATGTATTCAATCTTAATTATACTCTTTATTAAGTAAGATATCAAAGTTGATACTTTAAAATTGTTGTATTTACATTTTACTTAGATTTTAAATAATCAAAAGCACTGAACTTATTTAATTCTCATAATATTATAGCTATGGTAAAATTAGAATGAGTACTGTAAAATATTAAATGTTTTTAAATATAAAAATAGGTTATGCTATATCTTTTAGAAAGAAATTATTCTAATTGCAACCTTATTGAATATTTATTTATAATATTCTTATAAAACGCCATGTACTTATGTTAATTTTTATAATTATAAGTGGTAATATTAATCCTAATTATAAATATATACATTTGCAAATTTGAAATCAAATAGTTGTTAATCAATTATAAGATATAAGTATATAATGAACATTTAACTTGTCTGTAATTTTATTAATTAAATTTTGTGATAATTATTTTAAAATATTATATAATTATTAATTTTGATTAGTACAAAATTAATTATTATAAAATTTTACTAAAATAGAAAGGTTAGTTTTTGAATATTAAAAAATATATTTCAGCTTTTTTTATAAATATTTTTATGTAAAATTTTGAAATAAATCAAAAATATTAAATATAGAGGATCAATAGAAAGGAGGAAATCTACAAATTTTGAGTAATTTTTGTTATGAAACTAGTTTTATTTATATGACTATAATCAACAGGGTGAACTATAGATGAGGGACGAAACCCCTTAATAACAGTCGAAACTTAGACGAAACTATATTAAAATCATAATAAGGGATACGACGAAACCCATTCGATACGACGAAAGCCGAAACTGTCGAAACTATATTAAAACATAGAAAAGAGTATGACGAAATTATTTTGAGGAGGTTTCGGCAGGCATCTATAGAGTGAACCAATAAAAAAATTTTGATTAAAAAGTGGATTTCCCCTTTTCTACTGACTGCCTCTCATATATCTATATTTTTTTTTATAATAATTATAAAATAAATACAAATAATAGTTTAAAGATTTGTAATAAAAATGATTCAAATATATATTATACAGAAATTTTATTTAAATAAAAAAGCTATAAAAAGTTTTATAACATTAAATTAAAAAATAAAATGTTATTATTATATCAAAATTTAAATGATTAGATAATAAAAAAGAAGGTATAATATATCTATATAATTATGTTTTTTATTACAAATGTTTTTTAAAATAAAATATTATCTGTATTGTTTTTAATGTAAAAAACAGAATCATAAATAGAAGGTCTATTTAAAAGATCAGTATCCCAACACTTTTTCATTAAATTAGCATAACTTTCAGGAGTATCCTGTGTAATTTCAGGTCTTTAATCCATCATCATGTTCAAAATTAGCAAAGGTTTACAACCAGTTGTTAGTTCTACATAATCACGGCCAAGCTATAAACATCAAATGCTTTTGAAAATGAAGCACCATTAAATATTTCTGACGTAATATAAAAGTATTACTCCATATACAGTATTTCATTTTTAATGAAGTATTATTTGCAGGTTGCGTTAATACTAGATCTCCAATTTATCATATATGTATGAGATTTTTATCATGAATATTTTGAAAGTCAAACTTAAAAATAAAATTAGTATTATAAATTATTAATAAATATAAAATAGTATATAAATAATGTACCCGAATACAATATCACTAAAATTTTTAATTCATTTTCATTAAATTATCTTGATTCCATGCATAGTACAAAACTTTCCATTATTTTGTAATCATCATCAGACTTTTTGACTTTATTGATCTTGAAACGAATGATGAAAAAATTAGTTCGTTCAAATAATATAGAAAATCATTTAAAAGTGCAAAAAAGTAAAATTCATACACAATATTGGATTTTAAAGATTTAGATTTCGATAAATGTAGGAATTGGGTACGTTATGTTTGTTAAGATGTGTTAACGCGATAGAATATTTTCTAGGAATTAGAAAATGTACATAGAATTCTGTCAGAGTCAGGAATACTTTTAAGTTTCGATATCTTTGTATTCCTCTATTGATGTTAGTTTGCATTTAATTTATCACCACTTAATACATTGTTAGTCGATTATCTGATTTATCATTCATTAAATACTACACTCTATAAAAACGCATTGTAAATTTTAATAGTTTATTATAAACTTAGTTAAATTTTAATGACATTTTTACCAGTGTAAACTTTTACATAACCTTTTGGTGTATCAGGAATTGTTGTATCAACAAATTATTTATATACTTGATAAAAGTTCGGTCTTGTCTTTAATAATGTTGTATTCAGTTCATGAATTTATAAACAATTTTGTAAGAAGAAGGTTTTTATTGAATAATCATGAAGTATTCGTGACAAAATATTATCAAATTAATAAGTGTTGCCTCAACGCTCTACACTTACGCAATGTTAATATGTTAAACTAAGTAAACTCTAATTTATTAATACTGCGCAATTACAAACAATTACCGAAAAATTGAATAATAAAATAATAAGAAAATCGGAAATTAAAAATAAACGAAGTTAAAAATAAGAAATCTAAAATGTTAAAACGGCGAAAGCGAAAATATCTCGAAGGGTTAAAGGAAGGTTTTGAGGGTATGTATGCAAAATATATTAAGGGCGAGTGTGGAATGTTGAACTGTTTAAGGATTTCCGGCTCGTATTTATAAAAAAAAAAATATTAGGATCTTGACATTTTGTCATATTTGGCACCTTGACATGACAGCCTGGCAAATGGTCTTCAAATGACTATCTGCAAATATCGAAAAATGTTTTACATGCGGAATTATGGATTTTTCGAGCGAAATTATATTTAGTGTAACTGATAAAATCCGAATTATAAGGTTTCTTGTTTTAAGTCTTACATAAAAAGTGAGCACAAATCAATCAAATTTCAAGAATATTCCACAAGAATCATTTAAAAGGTTCGAAACTTCAATGGATTTTAAAATCGTTCTATATAGTGGTTTGAGAATAAAACATCAACTTCAGTTTTCTTATAACGCGTAATATAAAAAAAAATATGAGTCTTCACAAAACTGATAGAACAATTTATTTTTTTGCAAATTTATAAATCGCGGTTTAAATCATCACATAATTATTATTAATAAAAACCGGTCACGTTCGGAAAAAATGTAACTCCAGTATCTTGGAATTGTAATAAGTTTTGCAATGTGAACAAAAATTAAAAACATATACATGACGCAGTAAAACATATTTAACAATTGGTAAAGTCGAATAGTACTATATATAGGTAGCCTCACGATTAAAATAATTCTTCAGAAAGACGCTCAGGTTCTTAAAATGAAAAGATAAATATTGTGTGCTTGTAATAACTAAATTTGTGAAAATTCAGATATTACTTTGTAAATAGTACCTCGAAGTTTGAGTACTATGAACTTTTATAACTTCGGGATCATATTTAACCCCATCCAAAATTTTGCAACATTAATATAGTATTCTCTTCGCTTAGTTATTATTTATTCGTACGAAGGGATTTTAATACCAAAAATTATGTATTTGTCTCATTCGTCTAAAATAAAAAATGCGCGAAAACTGTGTTAATATTCATTTAATTAATCTATAGAAATATGGAAATTATATCTAATTTAATTCTCGCCGACTTCTAAACGGATTGATTTAAAAAATGGTTCACTACATGCAAACGTGTGACCACACGCAGAGGATATAAGCAAATGTCTTTAGTTGCAAAGTATTTTGAAACTATTTCTAAAAAGTATAACTTATTTATAGATAGTTCAATGTGTATATACTCGAAATTTTATCAAAGAAATCTTTCACTATAATATTTGACGACGTTCCTCCAGTAATGTGTTTTTGATTGCCTTTTCAGTTCGAAATAGGTTGTCTATTTCTTTACGATCATATAAATAGTGACAAGAAATCTGAATTGGACTATTAAATTTTCGAAAATTTCTCAAATTTTTTATATTCCAAGTTAATTGAGATATCCGACATCAGAAGAAATTTAAGTAAATGCTGTCCAGCAAATGAGGATAAATTCGATGAATAGATGTGTTGAGTTCTAAAGATGGAAGACTAACTATATTTATAACAATACCCAAAGTAGAGAATGAATCACCAGGAAAGTGGTCATTACGTAATCATCTTCAATTATTCAGATCTAAATTTTAACACATATAGATGTTGGTGTCAGGTGATTCTACTTTGTATAGTAGAAGCTATGGCCGTTCCCAAAAAGGAAGGAATAGGTATAAATTTGGTTAGCCTCATGCAGGAACTATGGGAACCGTTTTATAAGTTATTGTGTGATTTTATGATGTTGACTTTAAAATTATGAAGAGTAAGTTCATCATTCTCTTGGTGATAGGATGCGATCCTACTAGATGCCTAACATAAAATTTATACATAGTATTTGAAATCGAGTGGCCGTATAAATACCCACTTTTTATGAACCACAAAAAAGGTACCTTTTTGTGTTATAAAATTAATACTACAATTCAGCAGTGTGTAAAATTTAACAAATTTTTATTTTTAGACGAGTTATACGTTTGAAAAACTTACTGGAAAGAAAACTTAACGAACTTATTAATATGTTTATATAAGACGAATTGCTTTATTTAATGCCTCATCAAGTAACAATAATTATATGCTAAAAAACTTTATCTCAAGATGTAACACCTTTTATTGGTTATGCATCTTCGATTATTTTGATTATTTTTATTATCCTTTATTTGTTTTATGAAAGTATAACAATTAATACTGCAACAATAAAATATATCCCTTTTGTCAACCACTTAGATACTAAATGAGATTTAAATAAACTAATTTTAAATATTGCTATAAATCTTTAATTAAAAAATAGGAAAAAATAAATAAATTTGCAGAGGTGGTAATTTTAGGTGTTCTATTGAATGATATCGCGAAAATAAAAAGAATAAAAAAAATTATTTTTTGAGATATTTATTAATTAGCCCCCTTTTATCTTTAGCTCTTAAAATATTATACTTTAACAGTTAGAAAAATATTCCATAATTACCATCTTTACGCTTATATTATTTATTATATTGAAAATAGAACAAGTTACTTGAATTAATATGTATACTAATAAGTATAATTTATTGTATTATTTATTTGCTTAAAATAAATTATCGTTATTTATTGTATAGCTAATTTTCTTATAAACTCCGTGATATCACTAAAAATATTAAAAAACAAGATCGTCTACATCATACTGGTGAGCACGATAATACATTTTAATATTCTAACAAAAATGATAAACTTGTACAACTATATTGTTAATTTAATTTATTTTTGATATGTAGCATGTGAAAGTATAATATATATTAAGGAACATTAAGAAATTGATTTTTCGCGGATTCCGCATTACAAATTGATTGTAATGTAATACGCGATTTTTATCATCCGCGTGTCATGATTTATGATCTAAAAAATTATTTATTGATCCATTGACAAAATTAGTAGTGCATAAAAAATAGCGATTTTTTTTTTTTTAGTAGTAGTAGTCAATTCACATAAGCATAATACCTAATCAAAACGCGTGAATTCGCATCGTGGACAACGATTAATGCGGTACATGATAACGGACCCTCATTTCCCTAGTATTGTTTATAAAGGGTACGTTCATAAGGAAAGGTGAAAATAACGTCATGACGGTATTTTTTACCTAATAAATGCTCATAAAGTATCGATCGGTTTTTCGGTTTCCCAATACAATTAATTAATCCATATATGACTTATATTAACTCGTTTAATATATTAGTGAATCATCAAAAAAAATAGATGGAATAGCAATGATTTTTTTTTTTTTTTTTACTGATTTTCTGTTTTAATTTTACATTTAAAATTTCAAAAAAAAAAAAAAAAAAGTGATTATTCCACGGATGTTCCATTTAAAGAATTTTTAGTTAGGAATTGCAATACAGTTTCGCTGTAGATCATTTGTCCGGAAGTATTTTACGAGAATGAATCCTAACGCTGATTTCAACAAAATATTTACTAACGTCAATATTCTTTTTTTTCTTTTTTTTTTGTTTATATTTTTTATTAAATTTTTAGAAAATTGAAATAATATTCAAAGTGTAAGAACAGCAAATTCAATTGCCATCAATTAGGTTTACGTAAAGTTGATAAATAACAAAAGTCAATGTTATTATAAAATAATATTATATAACTCTATAGACTTTTGTACACTCTAAGGTAAGGAGTTAGATTACGTAATTTATAATTTAGAGATCAAGATTTAGATTATTTCAAAAAAAAAAAAAAAAAAAAAGGATTGAAAAAGAAAGAAAAAATTAAATTAATTACACTAAAAGATGTTAATGTATATATAAAAGCATCCTTACATTGAATCAACAATAATAAAAGATGTAATAAACAATAATATAATATAAAATGAATGAATGAATGATTTAAAGCAACGAATTTCAATTAAATGAACAAATTAGGAGGAAAAAAATGTCTTTTTGGTAGGATACGATTTAAAAATGTACCCAATTTGTTTCATTGATTTTTTTTGTTTAAATCTCAGTCATAAATCCATTATCGGAGTTAGAACCTTTTCGGAGATTGATTACATACGATTTCCTTGTTGCACATGCAGGATTATGCAAATATGATTGCTGATATTGCTGATTACTATAAACCCAGTTGGGAGACATTGAAAATGGCTCGTTACAATATCCAACAGGAATTTTATATGCTGCATGATTTAAAAGTCTCTCTTCCATTAATGTCGGTGAATACATCATTTCATTTGAAGGTACTGTAATATCTGAAGTCACGACCTCTGGGAGTCTAGGTTGGTACATGAAAGTAGGAGAGAACATTGTAGGGGTTAATGGTGATAAGGGAGAAATGAGAGGAGATATGTCATTTTGTTGTTGTTGAAACGTTTGTTGTTGATATTGCAAATCATTTAAGCGAAGCATTTCAGTGGGAAACTGCTGAGTTAATAAATTAGCCCCCTTTTGCTGTGTCGTGTAGATTGTTTGTTCATCAACGGATGGGGCGGGACGTGATGAAGAATCTGAGGAAATCCTTCTCCTGTTTCTTGAATTCGACCTTGACAACTGTTTATGTAACCATTTAACTTCATGAGCGATATCTGCGTACTTCCTAATCACGTAATTAGGTTCTTGTTTCCAAGCTTGAGCGGCCAAGCATGAAACTTCGCTCATGGAAAGATTATGTCCCTGCGTACGGACTTCCTTGGCAAATTCATTACGATAAATTAGAAATTTGTTCGTACATCTGGCCAGTAATGAACCGCTTTTATTCGTTCGTATTAAATCAGCCGCATTAATTGCAGGCGGAAAGGGCACATGAACGGGTGCATGAAGTTGTGGTTCGGGCCTTCGAATCGCTCTTACTGGTGTCGGTTCGGTTCCGTTTTCAAGAATGAATACGAGTTCCTGCTCTGGTTTATTATTATTATTGTTGTTGTTGTTGTTGTTGGTTGTGATGGTCGAGGAGGAAATTGTTTCTTGCGGTTGTGGTGGCGATATTGTATTCGTTGATGATATTGATTGTGACATTTTAAAATGTGGTTAAATTTTTTTATTTCGTAATTTTTTATTTTTTATTTTTTTTTAAAAAAAACTTTCTTTCTTGCTTTCTTTTTGAAATGAAAAGACGTTAAAGGTAAAAAAAATTAACGCGGGTAAGAATAAGGGGAAAAAAAAATAAAAAAAAAGCTGTTGACGCAGAGAATAAAGTCTAAATGGTTACAAAAATCATAACAATTGTCAAGGTCTAAATCTTATGAAAGTCCAAACTTTCAAAAAACTCCATATCCCGTCCTTTTATACTTTTACCATACATAACGGGTTATATACTCAATAAGGGTAGACAGATGTTCTTACTCCCTATCTGAAGATTATAACAGAATTTCTGAGATTCAAAAATTGTAAAGTTTTTTTTTTTTTTGTAATCTTCAACAATTTTGATTAAATTGTGGCATTCATCCGTTAATCCAAGGATCAAAGTTTTTCACAAAATGATCTTTACAAGTCAAAATTTTTTACGATCAAGAATTTTCATTATGTTGGTGGAGTTATTCTCGTTGTTGCACAATACTGCATTCGTCATTCAGCATACCAGGTCACATCTAAAATTAAACTTTAAAGACAAAAAAATTTTTTTTTTTTTCATTATTATTAAAATTTTTAATTTTCACACGTCCTACTCTGCAAGATCGATCAGGGAAATCTCTATCAAATTTTTATATAAAATATCAAATTAATAATTATTGCGAAAAGATATCTCAATAAATGGCGGGAGAGAATCCCGGACGTGGCAATCCTTATAAATTATAATGAGTACTTTAAATTTCAAGGAAAAAAAAAAAAGAGGTGATTTTTTGTCAATCGATCGGGGTAAAATAATATGCGTAACACAACATGTGCGAGTCGAATACCATAATAAGAAATCACCGATTATAAACTGGAAGAACATCAAAGTATCATACATAGATTGTCCTTGATTCCGAAATGATCGTTTCGATAATTTGAATCGCTATTGTCGTTATTGTCATCAAGTAGTCGGACCACCCAAATTTTAAAATTTTCATATGAAGTTCCTTGGCAAACTTTGTTTTCCCAAAGATACAGAAAAGTGATAAGTAGTTTCATTCAGGGGGGAAAGAAAACTGACTTCTGAATTTCGAAAAAAAAAAGATTTACGCAGAAAGATTTATTCATTGATTCTATTGGTCAAAAATAATTTGCAAAAACCCCGGTCAATCTTTTGTCGTGTGACGGTTCAATTATTTTCCTTAAATAGAACATTATTTCTGGGGAGATATGTATACCGCTTGCTGATCGAACAATGTTCATTATTTCACAAAAACCAACGATTTCTGTTTATTGAAGCATGTAATTAATTAATTCATAGTTTATTATGAAGCATTTCTGGCTAAAAAGTATTAAAAAATATATTTTCTTTGGGCATACCGAACATATTTCAAAAACTTGTGGCGATTTTTACTCGTGTATTACATACAATTCATAATGATTGACAAATTTGGATTTCATACTAATGAGAAAAACGTGGAATTAGGAAGTAATATGACTTTTTCAGTTTTCAATTTTCCAATGCGAAAAGTAAATAATCTCCGATACATTACTAATTAAAAATGAAGTTGTTGTACAAGTTAATTTTAAAAGTAAATAATCTCTCCGAGTTACTTGCTAAACCTTTCTTGGGAAGCATGGACTTTTAGTAAATTTATTATGATAATCTTTGGTGTTCTTTTCTTTTTTTCGCATGAAACATTTCTAATTAAAAAATGAAATTGTTGTCAAGTTAATTTTAGTAGTTGATGTATCTAAAAAAAACTTATTTTGTAATTATAATTATTACTCTTTCCTTTAATTCGATCAATCTTCATTAGAAAAAATATAAAATGGGAAATTTCCCGAAACTTTTTATTTATACGAAACTAAAATCCTTGTGATTAGTAGTTTATTACGTGATCAGATTATATTTATAGCAATCTTTCCGTTTTCGGTTCATAATACGGATGGGGTATTCGAAAAAATGTGATTTAAAGATGATCACTCTCGGACTGCATCATGTGTATCAGGGTAGTCACGTAAATAAGTTTTTCTTTTTTTGCATCGAAAGGAACTATGAAATAATTTCAAATTCCTTGATTTTGTCTGATCTTAAACGAATATCGATAATTAATCAATTTATTGAATGTAAAATAACTGTGAAAAGGTCAATCACTTTTAGACTGTTTCACTAACACGATTATCGCAAATATTTCTTGTCGGAATTGTAATAACGTAATAATAAACCGAAAAGTTTAGGTTTTTTTTTTGATAAAACAGTACTTTTCTGCCTTGGCTAAATTGTTGAACCGTTCTTCCCAATTTTTGTCTTTGAAAAGTCTTTTGGCGTGAATTAATTATGTAGAATTTCACGCATCGCAATTTAGAAATCGAGAGATAGGAGGTGCCCAGCGCATAAAAGTAATAATGTAAATATATATATATATATATAATATTTCTTCGGTATGAAATGTGAACGACTTCAGCAAGATGTTAATTTACAAAATTCAAACTTACTAGCATTTCTAAAGAAAACAAATTTATCTTTAAGAAATATTTTGTGATGATGATGTTATGCCATTGCAGATATATTAACCAAATTTTTATTTTATTTCAAAGTATTTTTTTTACATGAAATGCTTTTGATGTTGATTCATTAATCTAATTAATATTATGAAACCACCATGTCAAATTTTTCAAAAAGAAATCTTTGGTCATTTATAATTAAATTGATTAATTTTTTATTTTGAGATGAATTCAACAATTTTATTTAAGTAAAGCTTTTTATTTTCAATATATAATATGTGTTAAAATAACTTAATACTATTTAATCGCTAACAAGGAGCGTTTGATTAGATTTCCGTGATGCGATCATTATTTCATCAAAGATTCAAAAATAAAACACAACTTAACCAAGTTTACCATTATTTACATCATTAATATTAATCATACGAACGAATACATTCCGCAAATAATAAAGTATGTTGATTTTATTGCTTCTAGAAGAACATCATCATGATACTAATCGCTTTTATAGATGCACCAAAGTCAAAGCGGACGTATTAACATTCGATATTCGCTTTGAAAATCGTAAATCTTTAACAAGTTATTCAATGGACAATTCTCATGATTTTAATTACATCACTAAATTTGGCTGCGAAGTTTGGCATAATATATAGGCATGAATTTGCTAGAATAAATCTTTTATTTTATTATAGTTCATTATAGTTCGCACAAGTAACAACATTTTTTTAGATACAGCTATAAAAACCCTATTTCTAATTTCCTTGTCCATAATTTAGGCCAATATATTCATTTCCGCATGTAAATAATTTCGACGTTTAATGTCACCATCCAGCTGAAGCTGTTTTGTAGTTTTATCAGCATATATTTTTTGCATTCTTTCCATTTTGAGTTCATTTTTCAAACATTTATCCGTGAAATGTTTATGCTCGTTATCATCAACAAACCTTTTGATAATATTTTTCCACGAAAATGTGGGCTGGTCAGCTATGTTAATAGGGCACTTGAAATTAGAGAATAGGGGTTAGTGCTTATCTAAAATACATGCAGGCTAAGTAAAAAAGAATGTGATAAAAGATATTAAAGGGATGAATAACTAATATATTTACTAACGCCCGTGATAAAAAAGGAACCTAAACTTTTCTTAGTAATCAATTTTTTTTCCTTCACTCTAATAAATTTATACAACTTAATATTTGCCCTAAGCTCAATTAATCACAATATTTACGCTTTCTATAATAACAAAAACCAATATTTAGTGAATGCCGTTTTCAAAGATGTTTTAACTAGGCTTTATTTAACCATTAATGGTTAAACCTTTTTAACGATTAATGTAAAAGATAAATATATCAATTATTTATCAATTTGAATAAAATAAAACAAATCTAATATCGATATGTTTGAATATTATGTAAATAAATTCATTGATATAAAACGATTTTCAGGTTGAGGAGTATGTCACGTGAGTTAATGTTATTTCACCCGAAACCATACTCAATATCATAATACGTGATATACTCTAATCTTCACCTCAACCTGACTTGACTTATGTCTCTTTCCTTATTAGAAGAACTTTAAATAGAACTTGCATGTGATTGAATTAAGTTTCAAAGTATTTTAATTATATATCATTAATCAAATTTATCACATTAAACTTTTTAGATAGGGTTGAGATTAGTATAGCAATTAGTATAATTAATACAATTAGTACAGTTAATATATTATAATAATTAATATAAATTAGTACAAGTACAGTTCAAATACAATGTTAATTTTATCTAATATCTATAAATTTTCCAACCTTGTCTTTAAGCAATTGGAGAGTATATATATAAACTGTACTGTATAAAAATAATGATAACCAATCATATTTTATTATACGATAAATATAAAAAATTAAAAAATTGTATAATAAGTTATGATTGGCTGAAACATTTTTGTATAATACAGTTTAGCTGACCGTATAGTATAGTTTATCTACAGGCCCACAATTGTATAATATTAAATTAACTTATTTTAAAAAGCTTTGATAATAGCATTAATTAAGTCAATATTATTATGATAAACTTTTATAATAAGTTTTTTTGATAGTATTAAATCTTATGATTACATTATGACTATTAATAAAATTTTTTGCCTAGGTTATAATATTTCATTAAGTTTTATAATAAAAGTATTAATTTTTGAATTATATATAGAGAAATTATTAGTTATTTTGAATCATATATATTAATTATTATATTTATTGCATATAATATCCTTTAAAAATAATACCTCCTATAATATCTGAATACTATTCAGTATATATATTAACTTAATCACAAATAATACCTAGATACCTTTCAAAGTGGAAAATTGATTAATATTTGGATATAACATTATTTTATATAGTATCTTCAATATTAACTTTTCTTATTACTTGAATGATTTTCATAATTTTTATATAAAGAAAAAAAAGTATTAAATTTTTCTTAATATTTGTGATACTGAATTGAAAAAAGTTATGTATATAATGAGAAGAAGAAAGTAAATTTAATTTCTTTAATATTTATTTATTAAAGTTGTGTAATTATAACCTCTATATATAATATTAATATCACTTCTATATATTATATTCTCTTTAAAATAGTACCTAATTTTTTATTTAGTACTTATCGTTATAGATCTATTTAATTTTAAAAATCACATTTTTTGATTAAAATTTCAGGTATTGTATGTAATAGTATACAATATATTAGTAAATTTTTATTAATATCACAAAAAATAATTATATAGTTATGATCTTTATAAATATAAAAATTTTTCAGAAAATATCACAGAAAAAAGTGAAAAGAACTAAAAATAAAATATTTTCTAAAATATTAATAAAGTAAAACTATATATAATTAAAGTAATATATAGTAAATTTATTAAGAATTATACTTATTAGATAAACTAATATTTAAATTGTAAAATTTTTTTATATTATCAATTATTTTTCTTAATATTAAAAAAAATATTCTTACTTTATATAAAAAAAAAAGTTAATCTAATTTATTAGATATGTATTTACTATTTTATTATCTAATTTTGAAAATAATAAAAAAGTAATTCAAAATAGTTCAAATCAGCTAAAAATAAAATGATTGAATTTAAATTAATTTTAATACTATTTACAACTAGCTATATTTTCTGATTATTTTAATTACTGCTGATTAACTTAAATTAGATAAAGCTATTTAATATCAATTCAAAACTTAAATTCACTATAAATTAACTTAAAATTAATTTTAATTTAGTATTAATTAAGAACTAAATTTAATTATAAATTAGCCTAAAATATTACTAATCAACTTCAATCAAATAAACAATTTAACATCAATTTAAAATTAAAAAACTATAAATCAGATTAATCAACTCTAATCAAATAAGTAATTTAATATCAATTTAAAACTTAAATAACTATATATTAGTCTAAAATTAATCTTAATTTAGTATTAATTCAGTCAAATAAATATATAATATCAGTATAATTTTATTTAATTAAATTTATTAAATATTAAAATTTTATTAATAATAAAAACTTAATATAAATTTGTAAAATCATTACCAAAATTTATTAATTAATTTTCTAGTAAAAATAAAAAAAATTATAAAAAATAATAATATAATAATAAAAATACAGTAAACCCTTGATATAATGAATTTGGCGTCTGAGTTGATCAGGCTTTCATTATAAAAAAATTCATAAACGCTATAACGAATTATTCGTTATACATACCAAATAATTTATTATAGTGTTAATATCACATGACTTTATTACTGTTTAGCAGCTAGTGGTATGATTATTGCATTTTAAAAAAAAAGAAGTAATGCATATGTTGAATGATTATATTAGGATTAGGATGTATGATCCTTTATTTTTCGCGTGAAAAATAAAAAAATGTTTCTTGTGATCTCTTTTCTTTATCATAATAGTCCATAAAAGAAGTGAAAAGAAATTACAAGAACAGAAAGATAAAGCATTTTCAAAAAGAAAAAAGGTGAGTGGACACCTGAACTGCCTAGAGTAGTTACTCAGTCCGCCCGTAGTTTTTCAGATCTTTTTAGATAGATATTTTTATATTTTTTCTTCTATATATATTTTTTTTTATTTTTTTGGGAGGGTTTTTTATAAAGGATATGTAATATTTTTATTATTTTTATTATTTTTATTATTTTATTATTATTTTTATTTTCAGTTATGAATTATTGTATTC
>CAJVPP010001835.1:0-17630 GCA_910592005.1 Funneliformis mosseae
AAGTATTTCAATTATTATAATATATAATTTTTATAGTTTTAAAATATTAATTTATTAATAATACTATTTCAAGTCAATTCGAGTCAAGTCGAATTTGAGTCAAGTTTAAATCAAGTTGAGTTAAATATTTAACTCGACTCGAATTTGATTTGACTCACAAATCATTAAGTCAAAAAATATAAACTTGACTCAATTTAAACTCAACTTGGCTTATCTGACTCATGAATTAACTTGACTTGTCTAGAACTCTATTCAATATAACGAAAGCTGAAACTGTTAAAACTATATTAAAAATATAGAAAAAGGTATGACAAAATTATTTTGAGGAGGTTTTGGCAGGCATCTATAAGGAATACTATTTTAAAAATATATATATTTTTATAATTATATAAAATCTTTAGAACTATTTAATGAAAAAGTAAATGAAAAAAATTTTTATATGTAAAATATATATATTTTTATAACATATTATATATACAAAAAATTTTAATGTATATATATATATTATATATATATATTAAAATTTTAATTAAAAGCAATTATATATTATATATATTATAATAATATATTTTACATATTTTAAACATTAATATAATCAAATTTTTATATAATTATTTCCCATACAATTATATTTTCTTATCAATTTTATAATTACTAAAACTTGAATTTTACAAATTATTAATATTTGTAAGTAATAAATTTAACAAACCTTATACTTTTTTTATTTATTTATATCACTTATTATTAAGAAGATTTGTTTTTAAATTAATTTTTATTTATTTATGAATCTATATATTTATACATATTTATTAAATTATTTTACTTTTTCTTTTGTTTAAAATAAGTATTATATGTTCTAATTTATTTATAGTTTATTATTTTTTTCATTTTTTTTTCAATATATATCTTTCTCTTTATTATTATATTCTTTTAGTTATATTCAATATTTTAAGTAATTATTCATTATCTATTTTTTAATATTCTTCAATTTATCTTTTTCTTATAAGTCTTTATTTAATTTTTTTCTTTTTTTTGTTATTTCAATTTATTATTATTTTATTATAGTTTTTTTTTGTCATTTTTTTAAGTATTTCTTTAATTATATTTAATTTTTATTATTTATTATTCTAAATTATTTTAAATTTATTAAGATATTTTTATTATTTTTTTTTCTTTATTCTAATATTTATTTTTATTTTTTTCATTTATAATAATAATATTTTTTTTATTTTTAGACCTATATCTGATTATTTATAAATATCTTTTATTATTTATCTTATTCTTCATATATCTTATATATTATTTACTTTTCTTTTCATTTATTTAAATATTATATTTTTTTTATATGTATATTATTTTTATTATTATTATTATTATATTATATTTTTTATATTTTCTTTATTTTATATTATTTTTATATATTTATTATTCTTTTCTATTATTATTATTTTTAAATAAATCATTTTTTATATCTAAATTCTTTTATTTAATTTAGAATTATTATTATAAAATTTTTGTTAATAAAACTAATTATATGTTTTTACAAAATAAAATACTATTTCTATTTATAATAATTTATTATTGAATACTGTTGTAGATTATTCTTCTAATTTCCAAACTTTTATCAATATTTTTTATTTCTGTTTCTAATTCCTATTCCTTTTGATATTTTCTTATAATTACATCATATTTAAGGTTATTTGTCTAAATTTATTTTAGATTTAATAAAACATTGTAGATTCAAGAAATCACAAAATAATATATCATGTGATCCTTTTCAGCAAAGTAAATAATAATGTAAAAATAATAATATCGAGAGTTTAGGAAATAACCAATTGAATGAATGGTCATGAAGGAAAAATAATTAGCCAAAATTCATGATATTGAAGGAATAAAATAATTAGAATAATGTAACAGAACTGTAAAAAAACAAATATTTTTATTACTTTAAAGTTGACTAGAATTTGTAAAATTAAAAAATAAAAATAATGAAAATAAAAAAAATTAGATTATTAATTATTGATATAAATCGGTAATACACTTGGTTAAAGCAACGTGAAGTCTATTAGATAAAGGTAAATAATTATTTACTAACAAAATACATTGCATTATTTCTATGTAATCTTGTTGTGCTCATCTCGCCGTGATCATATTTGTTGCTAAGGCATTCCTATCTCTTTCTATGCTATCCTGGCTCTTAATTCATTGATTGTAATTCCACCAAAATTATTAATGGTTGAAATCTATCGAACGTTTAGGTTTTTATAGTTCAGAAAACCAAAGAGTTGCCCATATGAAGAATACCTTTGATAGTATGGTAAACCACAGTTATATTTTCTTAGAACTTCATTCATCCATATTGTAATTATTTCACTTAAATCGTCCACCGCTTCCCTTGCTTTTACTGATTCGCATTTTGTTGGTTATACTTTCGATAATAATTTTAGGAGTTTAGTAAGAATTAAGCGTATCTAGATTGAGAATGAAATACTTACAAACAAATTTTTTTTTTGTCCTATTCCTTTGGAATCTGTCCAATAATTAGTCTCGTCTCTTGTAAAACATATAATGAAGCGTACTCTCTATTCAGATTATTGGTTGTTTTAATTAGACCTTAGTTTTTTTGAACAAGAATGTCATTTTGCGTCTTGTAAGAAAATTATTAAATAACAAGAGCTTAAATCAAATAAAGCATATCATAGTGACTTGAACCTTTCAGCCGTAATCAAATTAATTAAACTCTCCTAATTAAATGGTCAATCAGTCGGATGAATGGCGAAAAATAAATTAATAAATTTAATAAATAAATAAAAAATAACATTGTGCACATAGTTTCTAACCAACAAAGCTTATTTAGTATTACATGAATAAGCTATAGTAAGATAAATCGTAACAAAAAGATTTACCACTTTATTGAGTCAGATTTCTAATATACAATAGAATGGGTCGGGCTTGCTTTCGTCAATCTAAACTTTCGTCATTGGCGACGAATATTCACGTGACTAATATTTGTTCACCAGCTAAAAATTTCACACACGTAGAGCTAGATATCACTAATTATGCATCATAAAATTGTTTTAAAAAAAATGTTAAAATAGCTAAAATCATATTTGTTAAAATTAAAAATCGTATAGTTAAATTAGCTAAGAATCGTATAGTTAAAAATTTAAATTTATTAGTTACTTCCATTATGTTCGATAAAAAAAAAAATTTTCACATAAAAAGCGTATTTTTAATAGAAAGTTATATCAAAACTTATCGCAAACATAACTCTTTATATTTTTAATAAATATGATATTATTTTTGCATAATAATAATTGTTTTCAAATATATATAGATATACAAGTAAGAATAGAATTCATTTGTATTAGTAATTTAAATTTTCTAATAATCTATATATATAATAAAGAAAATATTATTAAAAATTTAATATATTAAAAATTTAAAGAGAATAACAAATTTATTAGAGAGCATCTTATAAGTCTTGGAAAAGACTAGACTTAGACTGATTAATGAGATAGGTTTTTAAGATTATTAGACTGAACTGATCTATTATGTGATATTTTATTATAGCTTTATAATTGATGATGCTAATACTATAGATGTAAACCGTTTAAAAAGTTAAATGGTTAAAATGAAATGAAAAAAATTTTAATCCTTTAATAAAGAAGAAAAAATATTTAAAAGTTATGTTGCATTAATTAAAGTTTGAACGGTTTTTTTTAAAAATTATTAAATGATCAGCAAATAAATGATTTAAATATTATTATTTCGTTATTGAGATAAATTTATAATGCAAAATTACATATAATTACATAGAATATTAATGATCGTTATTCGAAACTAATTAAAACAACATTTCAATCTCTTGAATTAATTTTTCATAATTCAGTCCATCTATTGCAAGATAGATTCTGTTCCATACCTCTGACTTTGCGCAATCTTTCCAGAAATTCAATAACATTTGTGCTCGATTCTTAATATTATCATCTCTATCAAAGGGAATTCTTTCTAATGATGGTCTATGAAGCATTAAATAAAATGAACGTACAAAACATATCAAATCAACTTGTGGACTATAAATAATTTCTTCCCCATTGATTAATGATTCCAGGATTGCATCTGGCATACATTCTAATGCACCTGCAAATGTGATGTTTACGAGAATTTCTGCACTATAACCCCAGTCGGCAATAAAGATGCTTAAATCATCTAAATTGCGAAGAAAATTAAATTTTCTAAGATCTCTATGTATAATCCCATGTGAATGAACATTTTGTAAGGTGATAATTATATCTCTGATATCCTGTTTTTGAAAATTACGGATTTTCTCACCAAATGGAGTCATAATAAGTGTATTATCATTGGAAAATAGGATCTTTGGGATATGTGGCGACTCTATAGTGGATAGTTCTTCCAATACATTTTGTTCCCTCTCAAAACAAGGTAAATAGTCCACCTTTTTTGCCATTTTCACAGCCACACGTACATTATTATTGAGTTTTCCTTCATAGACAACACTGGTTCTGCCTATACCAACAGACCGAACCAGATTTATAATTTCATTGTCAAATTTCAAGGTTGGTTCAATCCATCCCAATTCTTCCGGAGATCTTTCCAAAATTGTTACCAGGTATTTCCATCCTTTATCAGAAACAGGATTTTTTTCTAAAGGCTGGGGTGCCACGTGGTCGTACTTAAATTGGGTGATTGGATTTTGATAGTTGTTATTCATATCCACCCTAGTTACTTTGTAGATATTAATTATAAGACAATCCGTCAACACTACATATACATAATTTCGTTGTGGTTGAAGTTGGAGTGTTTTTTCACCGAATGATATTGCTTGTCCTATTTGTGCATCGCTAAAATTTTCTCCAAATCGCTTCTTTACCTCACCAACAACAACAGCATTTAACATATCTAAATGTGAATCGTTTGGAATGAATAAAAAATCCGGTTTTCGAGTACCTAACGTTGGAGCAAGATGTGTATCTATAACAGTAAGTTTGTTGTTTATAAAATCATAATTTTCTAGAGCCTTGCATTCGGACATAAAATAATCTTGTATTTTTGCCTCACTGGGATTTGCATATTTATCCTTATTAGGTGGACGATTAAACTTTCCAGGTGATCTTGCTTTGGTACTGGTAGTTAAGTCGAATGGAAAGCTAATAGGGGGTGCGGCTAGCACCAATTTACCCGTATCAGTTTCATTGAAAGTACCTAAACACAAATCATTAATGAAGTTTTGCAGAAATGGCTAGTAGATCAGATGAATAATATACCTGATGAATAAAACGATGCCTCCATAACTTTGTGTATCTTCCTAAAACCACTATCCATTTTTTGATTAAGTTCCACAATTCCTCTTTGCAACGAAACTATATCAGGAACTTTTTCTGATAAAGAATATATCATTAGCGATATATAGATATTATTGTGGAACAAAAAAAAAAATCAATCCGAATCGCGTTCACGACTCACATACCGGAATGTTCTACAGTAACGGGAATTTTTTTTGGGAGAGTTTGTCGATAAGCAGCAGGAAAAAAAGCACATTATATTGGAGTTAAAAAAGAAAAAAAGAAAAGGTATTTCATATTATAACGAAAGATATTTTACTTAAAAATTCTTCAAGCGTAACTTTTATTTCCTCGTTGCCCCCTACAAAATAATTCAAACGATCCGCTTCCCCCATTTTTAGAAGTTGAAATCTAATCTTTGCACGTATATTTATGTCATTAAATATTTCTTGTATTTTATCTTCCGCGGCTTTCCAACTTTCCATTTTTATTACGTGAAAAAAGTAGAAAAAGTTACATTTAAAATAAAAAAAACATTATATATATATATATTATGCAAACTTTAATTCATGCGTCATAAATCAGTTCACATGATGATAAAGAGTCAACAGGAATGAACAAAGTTAAGGTAATAAAAAATTAAAGATGAGAATATAAAACATATTTCAAAAATCTCCTTATATATGACTTTACAGAAATAGTAATAATTCAATCAGAATATAAAAAGATGTTCGAGAGAGAGAAAATATTTAAAAATTTTTATATAATATTAATGGGCGTCACTTTCTGACGCGACTGTACATATGTATACTATTCGTTCTTTTGCGAACACGCGTCTTTTATAATAGTGAAAATAGTGCGTAAAATTGAGTTAATATTATTCACGTTAATTTTAATGATAAGTGATTTAGAGGTGCTATTTTTTAACTGAAGAAGGCCGCAGTATGGATAAACCAATTTTATGGATTCTAAATTATATCCTAATTGTTTCCTTTTGTGGTAGTGAATTCGTGTTTTTGTATCATATAAATCCAAATTTATTCTTTGTAATAAAATCTTGAATCTTATTTTAATAATGGCAACAACAACAAAAACTCAACCGCAATTATCATTACATGGTAGAATTCCACATAATGTTCTTGCTATATTAGCTTCTTCGGTTAACCACGTCGAGGAAGTTGAAGGTATGTATATTCTTTCTTATAAAGCATGCATTGTTACATACCATTTTCTTATTTATTTCTCTCATTAGAACATATATGGAGTATACCGAACGAAAACTCGTGGGAATTGAATTCGGATACGGTTGTAACTTATTTGTTAAATCTTTCATTTACAAATAAATAAATAAATCTAATAATAATAAAAAAATTTTTTATTGTTAATCTTAGGCGCAAGCATTTCAGAGCACAAACAATAATTATCCTCATTATTTATTCTCTACATCTGATAGTGGTAATCATCTTGTTGGGTCTTCTAGAAATTATATTGTAATTTTAAGTTTGGATGAAACGAGGAAAGAGTTTAAAGTTATCGGAGAAGTTAACGAATGCTATGAAGCAGGGTTCGTATAACAGCAAAATTCTTGGTTCAATTAACTATTAGAAAAGTGCTTACTAAAAAATATTTCATCCGATTAAAATAGGGAAAAGATAACTGCTATTTTGTGTTTACCTTTCTTTATGCCATCAGCTGGAAATAGGTGTGTTTATTTAAAAAGTTAATTATTAACTTATTTAATATGTATGTTAAATATTATTTATGCATTTTAGTCATATATTCGTGTTAGTTGGTTATAATACAGGATATCTTAGGATATTTTCAGAGGTATTATTAATAAACCACATTTGCTTAAATTCTTTTAATCAAGAATCATTTTAAATTTATCCATCATATAGGCAGGCAATTTATTAATTTCGCAATTATTGGATACATCACCAATTATTGCCATAAAACTTCGTACTGCGATTTTCCCAACATATTCATTACCAGCATCTTTGTCATCGCAGCAAAAGTTAGATTCACAATCATTCAATGAAGCGGATGAAGAAATAACTATATTATTTGAAGGTGGCAACGTTGTTAGTA
Organism: Funneliformis mosseae; assembly: GCA_910592005.1. Taxonomy (NCBI): domain Eukaryota; kingdom Fungi; phylum Glomeromycota; class Glomeromycetes; order Glomerales; family Glomeraceae; genus Funneliformis; species Funneliformis mosseae. The sequence continues at coordinate 7,395 of CAJVPP010001835.1, forward strand.
TAGATGGAAAAAGTTTATGGTTGGTCCTTAGGATTTGTGCTGGATCAAATCATTATGAGAGCGGTAATATATTGACTAGTTCAACAGGTGAAGCTAGTGCTGGTCAAGGACCTGATGGAACAACTTCATTTGCATTTAAGAAATGGCATTTTGAAGGACAGGAAAATGTTGTTGATGTTGTCAGTTGTGGTGAGATTCGCACTTTAAATTCAACTTTCTTCCCTCAAAATTTAAAAATTCAAAGTTGATATATTATATTGGTTTAGGTCCATCTCAGCATTGGACAGCAAATATATTTGATCAGACTTTCTCAACATCTTCCGCAACAACTGCATTATTTATATCAAATGCTACAGCAAGATTCATTGCAGTAGGATCGGATCCAATGTTGTCATATTATGCTACAACAGATTCGAGCAGACCATTTTTATTGGCCGTATCAATGGTAGCATCAAGAGTTACAAATGCTGTGTTTTCTATAGCAAAATCATTATTAACTAGAACAATTCCTACTTCCGCCACTGGAGATGTTTCTCCGTCGACTAATATGCCACCTGCAAAATCTATTCCTATTGTGCTTTCTTTAAATGATTCAAATAGAAAAGTTTTATCTATTGTTATGTCACCTGCTGCAGCTGATGGGAAATATCAATTGGCCGCATTAACTGATTCATTTGGCAGGGTAACTTGATTTTTATTTTATTTTATTTTTTTTTTTTGCTTTCAGATATAGAAATAATATCTATTATTTATTTACTTTAATTAGGTAACATTAATAGATGTTGAAGAGGGAGAAATTATTGCAATGTATAAGGGAATAAGAAATGCTCGATGCGGATGGGTTGAGGCTATTGAAGATGATGATACAGAAGATAATGATAAATCTAACGAATATATTCAAATCAAATCCAAAAATTATCTTTCATCGTCATCAACCTCGTCATCTTTTATAGAAGAAATGAAACATAGAAAAAGAAGCAAAAGAATTACATTATTTCTTGTAATATATGCGCCTCTTCGTGGCATTGTCGAAATCCATCATATGCGTCATGGAATTCGCGTTGGACAATTTTCAATTGGATTAGGATGGCATGTTGTTACTTCAGCTTCTGCCCCACTTGGAACTAGTATGGGGGGTGGAATGAGTTTTTATGAACAAGGTAGAAGAGGATGTAGAAATGCTGGATTGGCTAAATGTTTTTTGATAGGACCTCAAGGCGAAATTAAGAGAGTTCATGTTCCTTTTGGATGTGCAATCATGTACGAGTAATTTCTCAGTTCTCTTAAATCTCTTTTTTTCCGAGTGGAAATTAAGTTTTGTCTTTACTTTTTAGGAAGCCAATCAATCAAATTAATGTGTTCAGGGGACTTTTGTGTAAATATGAGACGGATACTGCAGAAAATAAGGATGCTCTTTTACAACAACTCATGAAAACTCTTCATTTGATAACAGATCCTAGAATGCAATTGGAAGTTAGTGTAAAACATATTTTTGGAATATTTATTTATTTATATTATATTATAATAAACCTGAATACTTTTTTAGATGTTAATATCACTTCCGGATTCATTAGCTCCAACGTTTCATTTGCTTGCAACACAATCTTCAATAGATTCAATGCAAATGTTGGATTCACTTGATTTCTTGGAATTTATTCATGATATTCGAGGTCAACTATTCAAAGGAATTAGTCAAGATGATAAGAAATTAATTCGTTTAGAATTAGTTTTACGAGAAAATCTATTACATCTTTATCAAACTTTAGAAGGTTGGAATGTCGAAAGTTCAGATAATCATGATAATGTAGGTGCGGTAATCGGTGGTCACAATGACCACTCATCTGTTGTTGAAGATGAAACGTTTGAACGGTCAGTGAAATTTCTCTTTGAAGGATGCACAAATACTGAAGAAGCTAAACATGAAAGTGAAGCAACAAAAGGGATTGGGCCAAGTTCTTTCATGTCTTCCTTCTTATTGAAGAGTTTGGATACATCAGACGATGGAGCTTATTTAATGTTGGATAATGAGATGGATGAATTAAGAAAGTGGCAATTAGGTAAATAACCTTTAATGCGGTTTAAAATTCAAAAAAAAAAATATACATCCTTATATATATATATTCCTGATTACCTCTCTAGCTGATTTTTTATTAAAGCCACTAATAATATCAACGTCACCAAACGAATGGATTGAAACAATAAGAAAAAGGATACCGATCTCAACAAAAGATTGGCTAGGATTATTTTTATTTTGGTTTGAGCGAACCAGCTTAGCATCGTTAACTAATTTTATATTAAAAGATAATTCAAATTTTCTATTTATTATATTAAACAATTTTTCTTCAATCACAATAAACTTTGAAGATAAATTTGTATTTAGTAAAGTTATCAATTTTTGTTTGAACACAGATAAGGTATATTTAATAACCTAATTGACTAGAAAGATATCTGATAATTTCTAATTTGCTTTTTATATTTATAGATTGGTCATGCTTTATTATTATTGATTGCGTGTCAATATGGAAATCCATCTGTAGATGACCATGAGGTATGCTGTAAAGTCTATAAGTACTAAGTTGCTTATGATTAATTTTCTTTTTTCTTTTTTTTTGGGCAATTGCAATAACAGATTGATTGGAGGTCTTTGGTTACTAAGTTGGAGACGTGCTGGAATTTAGTTAAGGATGCACATCCAATGATAGTTTCAGAAATAGGATTAACTGCTCTAAATTTTAATAAGGTATACTTCATGAAGTAAACTTTGCCAAAAGGTTAATTTGTATTTAAGTAGTCTAAATTTGTGTTTGTCATTATTTAGTTTGAGAAAACTAGTTTAACAAGAATATCCGCGATTAAAGATTTGAAGTTTGATGGAAAACTTAATTTGGATGTAATATCTTATTATTTATTCTATAATAATATCGTGCCATATAGGCTTATTATGATTTGTTTTAGGAGATAAGCACTTCAACTTCACCTAAGTCAGATTTATACTGGATATACAGAAGTTGGACATTTGGACAACTGTTTAAAAAGGATAGAGATAATACCGGTAAATTTATTAATGATTTTCTCGATAATCATCTATTACTTTTTTTTTTTTTTTTTTTTTTTAATAAATTTTTTGGGGGGCAGATCTACTGAGAATTGCAATTGAGCAAGCAAAATTAATAAGCGATGTAGCATTAAGAAACGGGTTATTGCATCTAATATGGAATGCTTTGTGTATGGAACAAATTAGTTCTATTAATACTTTAGTTGAAAAGGCGCGTAAAGCTCCAAAAGACCATTTATGTATTAAACAATGTGGTATGGGAGGTAAATAATTTATATAATTTATATTGTAATATCCTTTTGTCATTACCAAGGGAGGTATTAACATTCCTGACTTAATAGTCAAGATGATAGATTCATTCTTATTTTCATCGAGAACATTATTCGAATCATTTATCTGGGAGTCTGAAGAAGGAATCGATACATCTCACATTTCTAATGTTGTGGAATCTGTTATAACCATTCCTGATGATATAGAGAATCGGGATGCATATCTTAATGATGCAATGGGAAGGATGTGTAATTTATTTAAAGCTGTTGATGATGCACAAGAGAGTAAAATTTTTAACAGGTTAGTGATATTATTATTATTATTATTATTATTATTTTAGAAATGTCTAGTGCATTGATTGATTATATATATATTTTAACATTACAGGAATCTTGTGGAAAGATTAATTGAATTAATCCATGTCCTATTACTTGTATTTCGCATTGAAGTTCGTATGATTCGACCTTCAAAATTATTTGAATCAAATTTATCATTTTTTAATTCATTGTTGATCACTAAAGGAGAACATCCTACAGAAAGTAATTCAAAGTAAGTATCATATGTATGTACATTTCGTTTTAAATTCACCGCTTCTTTAATAAATGGAACCCTAAATATAGGATCGGAGAAGAACGAATGATGTTTTTGAAAAAATTAATTGATAAATCATCGGATTATCTCGATGATATTTTATGGATCACGAAAAAATTCGAGATGAATGAAAATGACATAAGAAGTTATTGGGAATCCAAATATAGTAAAGCTTGAAATAGTGGGATGGTTAAAATATTTATTTGTAAATTTTATTGTCAATGTAAAATAAATCTAATCAGATCATAAAATTGATCGGTTATTCTTGATCAGCTGAGGAATATGGATAAAAAGATTTTTATTATCAATATGGAAATCATCATCAACAAAGATCATCACCATATACTGTATTACAAAAATTAGTTCGTGGTTTCGGTAATATAATTAGAATGATGATAAATTATTCTCATAAAGTCGAAATATGTCGTGTCATCATTCTGTAAATTAGTATTGAAATATGATTGATAAACCAATTTTAAAGAAAAATTATGCTAAGGTTTAATGCCTAGCCAAACAAAACACAAGAATCTATATAGAATTAGAATGCATGACGATCGATCTTGTGAGCGAATCAACGTAAATAAGGGATTTTTAAGGTTTTATGAACTAAAATCGTCCACACCTTGTTTAATAAGCAGTATTATTTGCGACAAATATAAGATCCAGACACGAACAATATTGAAGTACGCGAAGTGTCGTATGTAGTTTATGCGTTGCGTGTAACAGATTAGGGTTTTTGTTTGAGAACAATCCTCAATTGTGTTTCAAAAAGATCCAAAACAGGTAATCTGTGTAAATGCAATATAATTAAACGTCTAAAAATAGTAAGAAATAGGATCTGCGGGGTTTGTATACAAATTTCTTATGGCACTTTTCTGGAAGTTTTAACCCTTTCAATGCACAGATTATTATCATTCCCAATCTTTTGTTCAAAGTAAGTCAAAAAAAAATTACCTTTTTTCGGAAAATTCTGAAAGTTCTTTGTTAAAATATGAGCAAAGAAAATCACCAAAAGAAAAAAAATGGATAATTATCAATGATAGGTGTTTTAAAAGATTAAAAAAAGATTAATTACCAAATAAAGATAAGAATAATTTTTACCATTTTTTTTTTTTTTTTTTGATATAGATAATTATTTTTTATTGAACATCCGTAACATGCCACTATTCTCCTTTATCTTTTGAAAGATAAAAAGGATGACCTAATTTTTTCTTTCTATCATCATAACACTTTTTTGTTTGATCTTCTTATAAAAGAATCAGCCGCATGGCCCTTTGTTGCCATGATTTTTTGGTGATAGTGACATCAAAGAATTCTTTACTTGGCAAAACCTTAATAAAAGTCCCTCATGGAAGGAAACCGAATTTGGTTAAAAATGATTGACAAAGAATATTAGCGAAAGAATCCGTTGAAAGCCATTTTATTATTTATTTATTTATTATCTTTATTTTTTATTATTATTTCTTTGCAGAAAATTAAGTGATAAATGCGAACTTTATTTGATTTTATCACAGAGTATATACTTTCACCAATATTTAAATAATCTACAAATATAAATAATTAATTAAAATTTTCCAAATGAGTTGTGTAGTGTGCAACCTTGACGTTTTAGTTAAGGGAAGTTGATGTAATAAGTCCAATTAGGTACCACGTTTTTTTTTTTATTTTTATATAAATAAATGTTCCATCAGCCTTTTTTAAAAAGCAACCAATTTTTTTAATTCTCAATATTTTTCCTGCAAATAATTTTTTTTTTTTTTTTTTTTTTTTTTTTTTTAAAAAAAAAAATATATATATATAAACAAATAATAAACAACTCTTTAAAATCTCGAAAATAAACTTAATATGAATAATAGTATTATTGCGGTTGATATCTTGCCAAATAATGATGGCAAACTGGTTATGTATGGAGCACCTAATAAAGATATTACACATTCAGTTTCTGGCAAACTACGTATAATATTATCGAAACCATTAAAAACCAAATTAATTTCAATTAAATTAAAGGGGAAATCCGAATATTCTGATTGGGAAAATCAATATTCTTGTATGAATATAGTGAAATTGGATAAAGTTTTACGAGAGAAGTCCACTTTGCCAAGCGGGGTGACGGATTTAGATTATGAATTTAATATCAATGGGAATATTCCACAAACTTACGTTACATCATTTGGTCTTATAAGATATAAATTAGTAGCTATAGTACAACCAAGTTCTTTACTGGCGAAGCAGAGTCGTGTCGAAAGGTCCATTAATATCGCAAGGCATTATTTACCATGTAGAAGAGAACTTTTACCCGCTCCTCCTACAAAAGTTTATCGAGGTCAAAGAAAAGACATCTTAAAATATGAATTAGATGTTCCAACCATCATTTGCGTAAACGATAATTCTTTATTAATTCGATTAAGGTTACTTCCCCTTTGCGATCAAGGAAAAGTGAGAAAGGTCACTTTTGATTTAATACAATCTGAAAAATACAGGTTAGTTAAAAATTATTTTATTCCTCGTAAAAATTTGCCGGCTTCCCTTCTTTAAAAAATAACCAATACGACGATTTATTTTTTAGGATTCAACCGTCACCTCAAGATCTTCAAGAATTTTCAATTGACCCCAATCAACTTATTGGAAATGTTCAATTGAGTAGTTCATCAATGGCAAAACGAAAGAGATCACATCCAATTCATCCAACTTCCTTAAATATTTCTTATGATGAAGATACTTGGGACAATCCTTTAACTTATAATTTACCTATTGAACAACATAATTCCCGTCATAATAATAATAATGATGCTAAGAGATCTAAATTGAAAGCAACTATAAAAAGTCCTTTAATGCGTGTAAGGCATAAATTAAAGATCACCATGTCTTTTGAATCCAGAGCAGAGAAGACCTTAGAATTAGGATTTCCAATTATCGTTACGACAATACCTGATGATGATACAGCAAATCGTCTCTTCATGTTTTCAAATAATGATTTACCAACTTATGATGATGTCATCAATCATATTAACGACACTTTACCTCAAGAAGAAGTTGTTTCTCGTCCAATGACCCCAGAATCACATTCTCAAAATCATTCGAGAAGTAGTACAAGACCCACGACTCCAAACCTTTATGAAGATGGTAGTGGTGATTCTCGTTCTGTTACCCCAACTCCTTCCCCTCTTACCCCCGATTATTTCACGATTAATTCAAATACAAATGTTTCATCACCCTTTCCGACCTCGGTTTCGGATCAACATCTACCCTTACATCCTCCTTTACATAAAAAGAAAAGTCAGCGTTCTTTAGCCCAAGCCATAGGAAGGTTGTTTTTACGTTCAGAAAGTAGTTCTCGTCCAACTTCTCCATCACAAAGTGTGTCTACAACACCAACTTTAACACCAAATTTATCACCTACTTTATCTTCATATCCGGCTATTCCTTCCCTTCCAAATAATTATCGTTCAAAGACACCTCCTCAATTAGACTTGGCTTCACAAAATTTTGCCTTTTCTTCTTCTTCTGTTGACACATCACCATCATTGTACCAACGATCATCAGTTAGGAGGAGTAGGACTTTAGCTACTTCGACAAGTCTAAGGAGTGGTTTATCAGATGTTAATAATTCAAGAACAAATCATTTATATGCTCGAACCAATAGTCCAATATGGCATCTTAATATGCCTGATGAGGATGATGTACCTGCAATCACACCTGAGATTCATTCGGCTCCTTCAAGTCCACGTGAATCTTTGATACCAAATGTTCCAGAATCGTCCACTTCAAAGAATCTTCTTCCTCCAACGTTGGATCATCAAAGACGTAATAGAAGACGAGCTCATAGAAGATCAGCATCATTCGATTCTTCTCTAGCAAAAAATGAAAATCAAATTGTATATGGACCAACTACTCCCACAAGATCTAATACTGATAATTCTTCAATCTCTACTTTATTAAGGCACCCTAGTCTCAGTAATCTTAAAGGAGTTGTAAAACGTCGTCTACAGAAAAAACCTTCTTCCGATGATAATAATGCATCGAGCCTTGGTCTTAACGAAATTGATATTAATATTATAATACCAAGTCCAACTTTGGAGTTTTATAATAACTCCTAAAAAAATACTTATTAAAAGGACTTATTTGTAAAAAAAAAACAAAATAATTCAGAGAATTTCGCAGGTCGGAACTTTTAATCTCTTGTATACATTTTTTATTTCCTTCATTCATGAACTGCATATTTGTTACATAATTATTAAATTCTAGACTATTTTTTTTTTACTTTTTTTTTTTTTTAAAAAAATAAAAATAAAAAAAAACATTTTAGAATAGAAAAAATTAATTGAACTTGGGAAATTTTGTTGTATAGTATTATATACTTAGTAATTATTATTTTATTTCTTATTAACAATCCTCTTTTAATTTTTAATTTTAATTATTTTATATATACCTTAAAAGTTGCATTGATTTTTCTTTATGAATGATAATAAATGATCTTTTTAATATTAAATGATTGATTTTGAGTAATTACAAGATTGGAACGAAAATAATGAATACCCTAGGGAAAATCTATATCCGAAATTTTTAATCATCCCGAATTCATCAACAAAATTGTCGTCCTCCATACTGCGGCCTTCAAATAAAAATTAAATAACATACTAGTAAAGCAAACAATAACAGAATTATTCGATTTCTACTATTCTTTATTTGGTTATCTGTAAAATATTTAAAACGTGTCAAGGATTCAATAGTTTAGAAAAATTCACATCCGCCCAGCTATTGATTTAATCTTTCATATTATAAATCATCTATCCGTAAAACTTGATTTGCAGAGCAGGTCTGCATGTAGCGAAACATTAAAGGAACTACGATCAAGGTAGCGAATCGCAACTGCTCATTGGTGCCCTGTCATTCCGATAAGTCACTGTCTAGGATGTCTGTGCACGTTTCCAAAGGATAATACCCTTCCATGTTTTTCGTAACAAAATGTAAAACTCGTACTGAGTTTCCGTAAAACCTGAATCTTTGATATTTTTTTTATATTTGTTCGCGTTGTTGTCACATATACAGACCCAGCGAAAATAATGGCGGTTAGTTTTTTTAATGCCATGAATGAAAATGATGAATATTTTTTTTATATTCTAAAGGAGAAACAAAAAAATACATATATTTTATTATTTAATTAGTATTTGATAAAGCCCTTCTTCATCAATAATATGTTTTAATTTGATAATTAACACAATTTTAATCTTATTTTTTTATTTTTTTTTTTTTTTTTTTATTTTTCTTGTCATCCAATGATAAAATAAACTATCATCGAATTCCTCTCAATTTGATGATTCGAATGGTGCTCTTTAAAAATGTGTGTAATGAGATCGCTATGGTTAAAATTAGAAAATGAACATCAAACAAATATTAGAATATAATTTTTTTTATTTAAATTTAATTGGAAAATGCTGATCTTACATTTAAAATACTATATATATCACTCTTACTACCATTCTTTTTATTAGCATATAATAATACCATTTATTATAATACTTTCATAGCAAAGGATAAAGATGATAATAATAGATTTCAAGTTCTCTTTTTTTAATGTAATATGAAAAGTATATAGAAGGTAAACTTTTTGTATTCAAAAAAGTTATAGAGAATTTTATTTAGCAATTGAATAATCATTAAAAAAAACATCTGATCCTGTATAAGGCATCTGATTGTAATGATTAGAATCTTGTCATAATAATTAATGTGATATCTACTAAGTTTACTAGTATTAAAATGGTCAAAGTATACATAGTTATACTTATGTTACTTAGGAGAATTATTCTCAAAATATACAATACGGTTATCTTAATGTGATATTTTCATAATTAAGGATTCTTCCTGTATAAGAAACAATTAAATAAATTAATTATTTATTTTTTATTTATTTAACTTGCATTTATAAAGTTTTCAATAATTTATTAAATAATTATAACTTTTTCAAGATAATTTTAAGTTCATCTGATATAATAAATAATTCAAATGAAAAGTATTGATAGTATAGTTATATACAAAAAAACTAAAAAATTTGAATAAAATGAATACAGTCACACCTCGATATAACAAAGTTGCCGATCCAGCCGATCAGGACTTCGTTATAAGAATCTTTGTTAACGCTATAACAAATTATGCGAAATGTATAACGAATAATTCGTTATAGCGTTAACAAATTATTCATTATAGTAGATAATTACTGATTTCATTACACAAATATAATTTTACTATTTCCAGAAATATTTTCACATTATTAATTGTTGAACGACAGTTTTATTAATTTACTTAAATTTTTTTTTTAAAAA
>CAJVPP010001836.1:0-17624 GCA_910592005.1 Funneliformis mosseae
AAAAAAAAAAAATTATTTTTTTTTATGATTATTCGACTAGACTTAAGAATTTTCGCTCGAAAAGAAAGCATTTAAAAAGGAATATTCTTTTCCTTCATTTGGGAATAAACTTAATTCGTATTTCATAAACAAAATAAAATTTTGATATAAAAAAAGATTATGCTGCGCAACTTGATTCGCGATTCGCAAATCTGGTTTTAGGAATTGCCTTTGCATCGAATTCAAAAATATTTTGAACTGTTATATGCTTTGAACTTTGGTAATAACTATCAAACCAATTTTTCCTTGCTCCTTTTTTATTTTTATTTTTATTTTTCGATTACCAACGCTAAAAATATTTATTAGTTATATAGTATAAAAAGGAATCAATTAGGATTAAACAAAATTAAAAATATATATAAATTAGTAGCTTATTATCATATACATGCAAAACAGAAATTGTCATATTATGATACAGGAAAAACAGTTGATAAATTCATAATATTTTATTAATACATATTTAAATCTAGATGAAGAACTTATCAAATTTTCTGATAATTTTCAAGATATTGAATGAGAAGATAGTACTATTTGATAAAGAAAAGAACTATTTAATAATTAATAATGTGTTAAATTTAAATACATTTGTTAAAAATTTAGATGAAATTATTAAAGATAATATAGAGAAAAAAGCATATAACAAATATGATTTTACAAATAATCAGAGTGTAATTAAAGTAATTGATATTAAATGAGATTCAGATTCTAAAGATAATAATTTAGTTAATCTTATATAAAAAATGTTTTATATAAAGTTCTGATTTCTTTATTATAAGTTTATTTTGATAAGATTATATAATAAAATTTTATAAAATTTAACTATAAAATATGATAAATTTTACAGTTATTACTATTTTAATTGAAATAAATTTGCTAATTAAATTATTATGTAATTTATGACAGTTTTAGAGGTTTAAATAAGTATCAGAAATATTGGAAGTATCAAAGGTTTCAAAATTTCAGATTGGTCCAAACTAAAGTTCTAAAAAGACAAATATTTTACCATTCACAAGACAGTTTTATTTGTAACATTAGTTTATTTTATCTGATTTATTAAAGTATACAATAAAAATTTGCTATTTTTATTGTAAATATTCTATATAATAAATATAATAAATCTATTAGTTTATTTTTAGATTAATATTTATTATATATATTTTTATATTATAAAAAATTAAAGTATTTAAGATATTAGATCTTATAGTCTAGAATTTATATTAAACATATTTAATTTTATGATAAAACTTTTTTACATAAAAATTTAGTTATATTTAAATTTTTAATAAGACTTTATTGTTATAATATTTTATACAAAAAATGAACTTTTTATATATCATGTAATAAAAAAGAATTAACTAAATACTTTAAAAGATATAATTTTGATAGATTTTAGAATAATTCTAATTATTTAGTAAAATAATTTACTTTAATATTTTATAAAAAATCACTTTTTAAATTTACTTAAATATTATAAAAAAATAATATGTAAATTAGGCTTATATAAATATTAAAAGAATTTAAATATTTTATATTCTTTATGCTTTCTTGATTTTTAAAGATACGTAATAGCATAAAATTTTGATATCTAAAACCTATTTTAAATTGGTTAAAGTTCTAAATAATAATGTAAATGCAAAAAAAATGAACAAAAATCAGTCATTAATAACAGCCTAAAATCCTAAAATTTTAATTGTATTTAGAACCATTTTTAAGTTTTAATAAATCACTTTTCTGTATGACTTTTTATAAAAAATTATCCTACTACAGCTTTATTTAAATTTCTTATTAAAAACTCTATCATTGAATATGAATCCTCTGGTTTTGTTAAAAGAAAGTTCTGGTAATTAAAAACCATAAAAATTATTTTATATTTAGTCTTTAAAATTTTATTATTGTTGTAATATTATATAAATTTAATAAACTAATAGTACCATATCATTTAAAAAAAAAAAAAAAATTTCCAATTCCTCTAAAAAAGTATAATTTAAATATTTTAGGATTAATTAGAACATCGTATTCGTAAGCATATACTTTACCAAAAAATGAATCCAAATCATTTAATTTGTTGAAGAATGGTTATTTCCACGTGATATTAATTAATTAATATAAATAAAATTTGATTATAAATTTTCAAAAAAAAAAAAGGGTATGTAAATCATAAAAAAAATTAATCGGAGGAGCATGTCTCAAATATAATGTAATCTCTTATAATCTCTTTTTTAGTAAAGCTTATTTATTTTCTTTAAGTTTTTCCCAAGAATTCGGAAGAAGATCCGAAATTTCGGGTCACATGTATCCAAAAAAAATTATAGTCATGCTGTTATTGGACACAAAAAGAAGGGCTAAATTTGGCGGCTGACCAATTTGGTCTGACATCAATTCTACAGTTTCTATTTATATTATTTATAAAATAACAACACTTTTTTATATATATTTTTTTCAGTCGATTTTTTTTTTTGCCTTTCGAACTTTTCGAAACGGTCTATAAAAATTACAATAATATTATAAGCAAAAATGAATATGGACTTTGAGGATACAAGTTTTTTAGACTTTATGCTTGAGGTTATGTCCAAGGGTGTGGACAATGTTATGCGGTGGCTTCCTGGAGCCGAAGTGGTTGATATCGATGGTCGACCGTTAGAGCCACGCGAGTATCAACCTACTTTATGGAATTTCTTATATTCAAATCACTTATATCTAGCAATTTTTGTTGTAAGATCTATTTTAAACTTTATTTAAATGGATTACCCTATTTTACATATGAAGTCATTAATTTTTTGAAAATTACAGAATGTTTTAAATAATAGGATAAATGCCATTGTATCCCCTCGTAATCCACGCCCATTATCGAAAATGGCTAGATTTTTAATTCGTTTGCCTTGCTTTTATTTAATTGCAAGAGCAGCTTGCGTTCTTTTGTCGCGACTTGCTATAGAGACTCCTTCCATACGATCATACTTTTCACAATGGCTTTTTGATTGTGGCATTGATTATACCGATCATCAAGCATTATGGTTGACTTTGAAGGCTTTGTCAGCTGTATATGTAATGAAAGCGTTTCATTCAAGTCTAGAGAATAGAAGGTATGACTTAATTTGTATTGTTGGTTCGGTTTCAAGAATATTTTTTAAATTATGACAGTCAGATTTCTAATTCAAAAAAAAAAAAAAATAATTGAAAGTTGAAACTATGAAATTACAACTGAAATTCTTCATGAACAAATAATTATTATGCCTAGAATACTTTTACATTAATCCATTTACTTTACTTTAGTTTGCCAGGGAGAGAACAAAGCACAACTCTTTACGAATACGCTTTGTTATTTCATTACTTTTGTAATGTTACCCCGAACACATCGAACACTCATCTACTTCTCATAGCTTTCCTAGAAGTAATAGACATTTTCTTTCTTGAAGTTCTATATCTTCATCCACGTGGTATTCAATATCGACTCATTCCCACAACCTTTGTCGGAGTATCTGGAATTAGTAAGACTATTTACTAATGTTAACATTTTTTATTTACACGCATCTAACAAAAATTTCGTTTGTTATAGTTCATTATGCATATGCATTATTTTATAGATCAGAAACATATCCAATTCTACAAAGTTTTGCTAGATTTCCTGAATTAGCTTTGATTGCTGTTATTTTGATATGTGTTATTCTTCATATAATTGCCTACATCGTAACTGGTGGCAATGTACGGCGAACATTCTTTTTAGATGCCAGATCGATGCCATCTCTTCATGAAGATTATACAATGGCTTTATACAGAATTGGTACTATAGTGATCGAAACAAATCGTGTTGATGGATTTCGAAATGAGCTTCCACCAATAGCTGTTCCTTTAGGAACAATATTTGAACGTTCAAAAAAGAGAAAGTCAAGAACCTCTGTTGAAAACTCTAATAAACGTGGATATGATAATGAGCAACAGGATACTAATGATTTGACTTCTACGGAATCTGAAGAAGATCAACGTCGTGTTATTGTCTGGTCAAGTTTTGTTTTGGAAATTATTCAAGTCTTTATAAATGTGATTATGAGATTTGTTAACTGGATCTGGTCGTTTTATGGTGGAAGACAAATCGTACAAAATAATCAATCTATTACTAATGAGGCTGGAGAATTGGATGAAATTGATTGGGATGAAGAAATATATCATAAATTTCTTTATGAGGATTTAGAAGACAAGGATGAAGAAGAGGATGATGATTATGTTTATAATAGCTCTTCAGGTGCTGAACATGACGAGTCCGATTTAGACTCAGGTCATGAAGAAATTGAAGATTCTATAATTCCTGGTGATGAATTAATTTTATTAGGAAATGACCTTAGAGAACAACGTGATGATCAACAATCCTCGTCAACAACAAATTCCATAATGCAATCAATGCTTGCACATTTGTTGCATTCTACAACTCTAACAAGGACACAGTATCGAAGGATTACACAGACATCAATGTCTTCGACCTCACTAGATGAGTCGGATGCGTTAATGACATTAATTCATGAAAGACGTATACCACGTGCGTTTACTACACAACCAATTACGGATCGTGTTTGTGTTGTCTGCCATGGAGAAGCTCGCCAGTGTCTTTTAAAGCCGTGTGGATGTTTCGCACTTTGTAATGAGGTTGGTTTAGGAATAATTAAAATATTTATTTTTTTTTGTTTTATAGTGTTGATTTAATCAAATTAAAATTTTTTTTATTTTTAGTGTCGTGAAATGATGGCTCAGCGCAAATTCAAGTATGTTTATTATTCGCAAATACGCGTCATACTTTATTTTCTGTTAACATTTATTGATTATTATTGTAGATCTTGTCCTTGCTGCCGTCGAACAGTAGAAGGATATTCTCGAGTCTATATTCCATGAATAATACGAGATTATTGGAGGGGTAATGATACCACCATATAGCGCAACGTTTTTTTTTTTTATATAAAAAAAAAATAAATGAAAGGTTAAAACCAAACATTTCGTTTAAAATTTTTCATTTTTTACGCGCAAATGGTTATCGGCGAGAAAATTTCGGCGTACCAATGGGTTATTTTAGTTTTTTTAAAAAAAAAAAAAAAATTATGTAGAAATCTGGAATCAAATTCGCCAAACTTTTAACGACAAAGTTTATAGTCAAGAAATAAATCATTATATTGAATACATAAGATTTCATTGATAACATAAGGAATTCATTCTTATTAAGACATTATTATAATTTTATATTCCAGATGATCTTTCTATTTGTTTATCAAGATCAGGAGGGGCACTTTGACCGAATAACTGGGAAATGAAAGAATTTAATTAACAGATGGTTAAAAAGATGGATGCAAATAATTTATTTTATTTTATCATTGTATTAAGTTAATAATAATACTTACTGCTCGAATAAACTCGATAAGGTTTTCCTCTGGCATTTCAACTTTTGCACGAGGACCCCAAGAATATTCAAGTGATTCTTTTTCTGGATTCTGAGATTGATCAGATCTGCTCACTTTTTGTTTATTCAAATATCCTTGTTTGACAAATGTTGATAAAACTTTTCCTAAATCAAATTTATCATTGTCAATTAGACACAAACGACGAAAGTAATGTGCAAGCTGTTCTGAAATGTTTACAAAGTTAACAAATATATATAATAAATAATATGCGAAAACATAAATAGATATATATATATAATTAATTAATTTACCATCTGATAAAAGTTTTCCGTTTACATGTATCAAGCTCAGAATGACGGTGAGCAATCCCATAGATTCTTCTTCATTATTTTTTTCCCAACTTATTATACCTACCTTTCTATAATCTTGAGAAAGAATATTTTTCAGAACATACTTTGTCGAGGAAGTAGCTAAAGGTTCGTTTATTAAAGGAGGAATAGTAAGTTATACCCAGATTTAAATTCATGCTAAAAAATCAAACTTACGTTTACGTGATCCTCCGGCTTTTTTTTCTTTTAAAGGTAATTCTGCGAGGCTCATTCCAAAAATATCTACGAGAAGTTCTTGAGCTTTTTCAAATACGACTTGAAAAGTTCTGGAATGTTCGTGTAATACTAATAAAAAAAAAATCATTGTTGGTTTAGAAACATAATTGATTAATTAAATTTGAGTAATTTACCTTTTTTTGTTACGTCTTCTCTCTTCAATGGTTGTTTTCGGAGTTCAGAAAACAAAGCAAGTCGCACCACATCCTTAACTTTGCGCTCTAGTTCCTGAGAAAATAAAATTGTATATTTACATAACAAATACACAAAGCAGTTAAACTTTAAGAAAGTTACTTACCTCTGCAGTCAATTTTTGAGCTGCTTTCTCGGCGATAGTGGAAGGTTGACTGACAGATCCTTCATTAGACGACGCTTCAGTTTCTTCTTCTTCTTCATCGCGTCGCCTTCGTTTTTGAACATTTCTGGCACTTTCATCTCTTAAAGCGGTACGTCTCGTTGGTCTACTAGGGCCCGCTTCTGTTTCGTCTTCCTACAAAAAAATAAATAATTTTTGTATTAATTGTAGTTGCATTACTACAAATTTATTTATTTATTTATTTTTAAATAAAAAGCATTAATAAAACTTGCATCAAGTACACTCCGGTTGCGCCTATTACCTAAACTCTATAAGAATTGAAATAATTTATTCGGAAGTAAAAAGAAATAAAAAGATATACACAATAAAAATTATAATAAAAGACACGTACCATATTGAATAAGTTGCAATAAAAAAAAAACACGTTCAATAAAACGCGGGGTTGCTATATATCTACTAGTCATTTTATTGTCCAATTAGGTCAAATTTATCATATAGTCACATGTTACTTTAACATTAGAAAATCATTGAATATCACGATGTCACAATTGTGACTGGTTGTATCACCAATTATCACCAATTTATTTACTTTATTCATACTCGTATTTTTGCATTTTTTTTTCAACCTATTCCTTAACATTAACATTCCTAAAACAAGTTTCAAATAATGAATCTAGAACTGAGAAGTAAGTTTTTGTCCTTTTAAAGAAGATCCATTTTTATTCTTTGTATTAACAATTTATCTTTCACGTTATTTTATCATTTTTCAAGGTCCTTTCGAATCAGATTATCCTGCTAAACTTGAAGCGACCGTTAGAGATGGACCTGTACGTTGTATCAGCTTTAATAAACGAGGTACGATGTTAGCAGGTGGTTGTTCCGATGGTTACTGCATAATATGGGACTTTCAGTCAATGAGTATTATCCGTAAAATGAGATGTCATGTAAGCTCAGTGACAAGCGTAAGGTAACGTTTATTTCATCCAAGTTAATTTTCATTATATTATTATCTTTTAATGAATTTTTTTTTAAAGCTAACTTTTTTTCATTATTGATCAATGATAATTTCCAAATAATTCAATTTTCAACTAGCTGGTCACGTAATGGTCGCTGTATCCTCTCGTCTGGTGAAGACCACAAGTGCGTTTATTGGGATATAACGAAAGGCACTCAAAAATGGATCCGTTTCGATGGACCAGTACTTATGTCTCAAATGCACCCGAGAAATAAGTCAGTATATATTTAAATTCTTTGTTTAATTGAAAAAATATTTTCAAGTATTTCACAGCTCAATCGTCAATAATAGTTTTATTTTCGTTGCTTCAATATACCAAGATTCTCCGGTGATTGTAGAAATAGGCGACACGATACGTCGATTTCCATTACCAACGAATGCAGAGTCTTTGTCTGACGCGAACAACAGCAGCAGTGAAGAAACGACGAATTCGACTCTTTATATACAGTAAAGTGTTAAAATTTTTCAATTCTGTTTATTATTTGTAGAGTAACACTTTGGAAGAAACTTACTTGTTACTGATGTTAGGCAATAATACTCCGCTATATAGTAAAACAGTTGTTTGTCGATACGATAAGTGTGGAAACCGAATTCTCACGGGGACGAATAAAGGTTATTTGAATGTAATCGATCCAACTACTCGAAGAGTAAGTAAACAGAATTATAGGATTTCCTATTTTTCAATGTGTTTTTTTTTTTTTAGCTTATAAATGTTTTATTTTATTTTTTTTCGGTATATTTTTTAGATATTAGACAATCCAAAACTTAGTCACTTGTCTATAAGAAATATATCTGTTAGCCGTAACGGGAAGTATGTGTAGATTCTCGGTTGCCAAGGGCATATGTGGTGAAATTTTATAAAATTCATATTTATTCTTGTCTAAAGGGATTTTCTTTTTTGGTTATTTATATTTTTATTATAATAGAACGGTTGCTGTTAATATTTCAGACAAAACGATTCGACTTTATGGGTTGGACGACGAAGGGATGGATATAAAATCTGAACTACAATTTGCGGAAACTGTGAATAAAGATAATTGGAACCAATGCTGTTTCAGTCAAAATGGTGACTACCTAATAGGAGGTTTGTATTTTCCTTTTTATTTAAGAATTAACTTTAATTAAAAACAATAAATAATTGGGTTTCCCTTTTTAAAGGTTCTGGAAAATTAGCATCGCACGAAATATTTATATGGGATAGAAGAACTACCAGGCTGGTACAAGTTCTACAAGGACCAAATGAAACGTGTATAGACCTTGCTCAACATCCTATACAGCCGATAATTATATCAGTGGATGTAGAAGGAACAATGTATACGTGGACAACGAGACATAAAGAAGATTGGGTTTGTTGGGATCCGGCGTTTAAAGAAATTGACGATAATATAGTATATGAAGAAAGGGAAGATGAATTTGATATTGTGAGTGAAGAGGAAACAGAACATTCCCGAAATAATCAAGTAAAACAAGAAAATGAAGATGATGAAGAAATTGACGTAGTAACTGTTGATAGACCCGCACGTTCCGATTCCTCTGATATAGAGGATGATGAACTAATTTATTTAGTGGATTCTGAAGTGGAAAGTTATATTAGCACAAAAACACTTGAAACTCAACAACCTGAAAGTTCAACAAGGTCAGGACATTCTGCAAACAATATAGTTGTTTCCAGTAGTACGGTTTGGGACACAATAAATCATCAAATAAATTTGTTAAACTTAAAAATTTAATAAAAA
The DNA here is from genome assembly GCA_910592005.1 of Funneliformis mosseae. NCBI lineage: Eukaryota > Fungi > Glomeromycota > Glomeromycetes > Glomerales > Glomeraceae > Funneliformis > Funneliformis mosseae. The sequence continues at coordinate 9,093 of CAJVPP010001836.1, forward strand.
TTTTTTTAATGTATAAATTTAAAATATCTCAGCATTGTGTGATAGATATTAACACAGAGCTATAACTTAATGTCGAGATTATTTCAATTGGACATCTAGATCAAAAAGTTATTAGCTCGCAAAGTTTAGTTATTTTATTAAGGTAAATGAAATTTGAAACATATAGTTCTGGCCGGTGTTATGCTGAAATTATATAATGTTGGCCAGATTTAAATATAACTAATCTAACGATGATGAGTTCTCTTTTTTAAAAAGTTTTTTGTAAATATGGGACGATCGAAACGACAAACTTAACATTGTCAAAAAATATAGCAAAATAAAGAAAAAGTCATGATGATACTGATATTAATCCCACTAATATTTTAAATTCGGATGATGAAAATAGCACAGAAGAGGATTGATGACCAAATTGAAAATGAAGCGGAATGGCTTTTTTCGGGTTTTAATAAAAAATATGAAAGAATCGAAGTCTTCTAAGTGTCTATTAGTAAATTTAGGAAACTCACGCACAACCAAATATCGAAAAATAATCAAAGCATTTAGAAAATCAAAAAAAAATGGGCAAACACTTTATCAAATGTTATCAAATAAAAGTATTCATTCTGATTCTTCTGGTGGTGATAATTCTTTTGGTGGTAGTTCTTCTGGTGGAGATTCTGTTAATAATTCCTCTAGCAGTGGTTCTGGTAATAATTCCACTGGTGGGGTTCTAATAATAGTTCTTCTGGCGGAGGTTCGGATAATAATTCCTCTAGTAGGAGTCCTGGTAACAATTCTTCTGGCGGGGATTTTGGTGGTGGTTCTAATGATAGTGATTTTGATTCCGATTTTTATATTTACAAAATTATTAAAGTAAATTAAAACTTGAGAATAATGATTTAACTCCAGGACATAAGTTACGATTTAAAGCTGTTCAGCATTATTTACAACTCCTTAATAAATGACATGCAATATTAGAAGCAAGTAAAAACTGTTGCAGACCTTCTTAATCGAAGAATTTGGTTTGCTCGCTGTGTTAGAAGTTAAAGCATTTATCAATTATGGTGATGTTCTTAAAAATAATCATGAAAAACATCTTAAAGGAAGTAGCTTTCTTGATGATTAGGATGTTCAATTAAAGGTAGCATCATATCTACGATAACACAAATTTGATATAACCGTTAATAAGTTTTGTAATAAAATTTTACCTTCTGTTAGCATGGATAAAAACTAAAATCAGGTATTTATTGCATTATATTTTATAAATTATTTTATAGTTAAAATAAAATTCTAATACCTTTATAATAAAAAACAGCAATCCGATGGTTAAAAAAAAATGAGTTTTATATTTAGTCAATATGCAAAAGAAATGTATATTGATGGTCATAATAGAGATGATTTTGTTACTTATCAAAAAGAATTTGAAAATAAGTAAGGTAGTAAGGTATATATATTTTATTTTCTTATATTATATTTTTAATATTTTATTTTTACATTTTTTTTTATATTATAGCTATCAAAAATTAATGCCAAAATTTATTGGTGTTGAACTTGAATTAAAATTGATCCTGAATTAAAAGATGGATAATGTATCCTATTTACAATATAAGTAGAAATAAATAACAATATGGGGTCTTTGCAATAAAAAGGGAGGAAACTCTAAAAAAATTAAAATTTTAGTTTATAAGCCAAAAATGTTTTAAATACTATAATTTGTTCAGATTTATTATTAACTCATTTTTTATTTTTTTTTGAGTTTCCTCCCTTTCTATTGCAAAGGCCTCATATGATGATAAATATAACTTAATAGTATAATTAATATTTTTTAAGATTTTTGCGATTATCACAATAGAGTAAGAAAAGAAAGAAAATAGATGTATATAGGAAATAGATATTATGATCTCTTCAGAATAAGATTTTAGGACAGGTTAGGTAATAATTAAAAATGTTTAATTGGTTTTTTAGATTTATGTTAAATATATTTACTTTTTTAGAATCAAGATACACTCAAAAATAAAACTGCAACTTGCTAATTATTAAATAATAAAAAAATAAATATAATATTTTTTTTTAAAAAAATCTTTATAAATAATAAAAATGTTATACAAGATTGTATATCATAAAAAAAATGTTATAATAATATTTTTGATTTTTATAAAATAATATTAAAATTTATAAAATAATGTAAGAAATATTTCTGAAAAAATTATATCTTATTATATTTATATTAAAAGTTATATATATTAAATATTATGCAATAAAATCAGTATTATTTATTATATCAAATAATTTTATTAAATAATTTACTATAATATTAATAAATTTACTTATAACAAAATCTAATTAATCTAGATGTTAAATTTGTTATATTGAATATTGACTGTAGTTCTTCTGCAATAAATAATTAATATAAATATTTTATTATAAATCATTCCAAAATTATTATGTAAAAACAACTTCTAAAAAATAAATTTATTAAGATATAAGTTGTATTTCTTAAAAAATTATTTTATTTATTATAACTGGTGATTATAAATGGATTTTATTTATAATCATCCCTATCTATAATCACGTAATTTTTAAAAACCAAAAGAGGTGATTATAGATAGGTCTGACTGTAATAGAAAATAGTTTATCCTTATAAAGGATTTTAATTTATTTAATATTAAAATCAATAAGATCATTGCTTATAATAATAATACATTTTGCCTTTTAGATTAATTTATATAGCTTTTCTGCTAATTAATCTACTAGACAACTTTATGCTTGAACAATTATTTAATTTATCAAGCTATAAGTCATATTAAATTGGAAGGCATTTATATTTTTTATCATATTTGTAATTATTAGTAATCCAATATAAGCTCTCTATTTGACACGCCATCCTTTTATGATTAGAAAATTTTATATTACCATCAATATCGCAATCAGTGTATAAAATTTGAACCAAAAGTTATGTGCACAAGTTGTACTAAAAATAGAAAATTAATGCATGTATTATATAGTATTTCCATTTTTATAAATAATTTATCCATTTTTATATATAATTTATCTATTTTTAGTAATTATTTGTGCACATTTTATGCTGTGTAATATGTGCACATAAAAATTTAATGTGCACATGTGCACATTGTGCACATGAATTTTACACACTGATCGCAATATGATTTAAGATTAAGTCTTATAGTAATAGCATTTAAATAAGAGTGATGTGTGAATAATACTAGCGAATTATATTATCAGGTATAGTAAGGTATTTAAGAGCATATATTTTTTTATTTCCTAAGATAACCCTATATAAATATTATTTTCATTGAGCAAGGGATTTACATACTTCTCCTCATATATTTTTGTCATTGTAAAGTTTTATAATATTTTCGTAATCATTCTAAATTAGCTATTGTATTATTAATTATTGAGCAGATAAATTTAATATCATCTTCAAATTATTAGATTATTCTCAAATTTTTTATTTGTATTATGTTTCTAAGATAAAAGAGAAGAGTATTTAGTTATTTCATATAATAAATATTCATAATCTGAGAAAAGCTATGCAATTTAATTTTTCAATGATATATCTTCAGTATTTTCTTTTAAAGAGATTTCTTCTTGGATTGTCTTCATATGAGAATCTTCTATTTACAAGTTAAAAGAAAAGGCAAAAAGTTAATATGATGTAGTCATATTAAATAAGATCAAACATACTATTATAGTTTTCAAACAATAAATATATTATATATATATCAATTAACTTAGGATAGCTTATATAAGTTGCAGTTTATTTAATAGTAATCATATTTGAACTATTCTTAGGTATATCTGTCTCACCTTTAAAAATCTTTTTGCTAAAGTATTTTTTTTGATAAGCTAAAGCTCTATAATAAGAGAAAGAAGACTTTTTCTTTTTGTTTACTTGAACTATGGTAAAAGTTGAAAAATATTCTAAGAAAAGTTTAAAATTTTACAATAATTTTTGAAAAAAAGCAAAATTTTGAAGAAAAATAGAAGAAAATTTTAAGTAAATATTTATAAATAAAGAAAGTGGCTATGTAAAACTCTTAAAAATTCTCAAAATCATAAGAATTTTCTTTTTTGTAAAAATATAAACAAATAATTATTGATTAATTATTTGTTAATGATCATCATGTGAAATCATATAATTAATCAGCAAAATTTGCAATCCTATTATGTAATTAATCGATAAAATTTATAATTTCATAGAATAATTTGAAACATTTTAGAAATTTGTTATTTAGAAGTCTATAAATAAAGAAATTCATAATGACAAATATTTTAGAAATTTTACTAGAGTTTATTCTTAAAGGAGGGGATACTGTAATAGGAAAATATTGATTCAAAAGATTAGCTAACATAACATAATACTGTATATGTGACCAGAGATCACATTAACTGTGTCACATTAGATGACAAAAATAGCAAAGATGAAAGAAATGAATTAAATAAAAGGTTATATGAAAGACCTAGAAGTCGTCAGAAAATTCTTTTATATTATTAATCATTTTATATTATTAATTATTTTTTATTTATAATCAATTAGTATTTTATTTATTTATATTAGTAAATTTAGGATAAATAGAATAGCTTTAGGACTTGGTTAAGGTAGACAACTATAATAAAACAATTTTGAAAACATTTAGAATTCAATTAGTTTTATCACCAATAAGTTAAATACTAATAATAGTTATATACTAACAAATATAATTATACTAAATTCTTGATTTTATAATAAAATCCTTAAAGTTTATCCTAAATAAATATTATCGTTTAAAGTAATAATTATTTATAAATCCTTCAGAGCTTCTAAAATATCAATTAAAGTTAAATTCTTTATTAATCTTACGTTAATACTAATTTTATCATTAGTATTGTAAGATAACAATATAATTTTATTGTAAAATGATAAAGAGAAAGAAATATCCTAAAAAAATATCATAAATTTTTAACATATTGTAAAAGACTAATTAAAAAGAATTATTATATTATAATATTCTAAAAAACTGTTTAAGTATTGTATAGCTTAATAATCTTATAAAATATAGGTATAAATTCATATTCAGTTTATATAAATTTTTGTTTAGATATTATAATATTATAAGTTAAGGTTATTTTCATCCTCAATCTTTTTTTTCTTTGTAAGTTTTTATAAATATTATTTTAATTATATGAGATCAATTACCTAAAAAATATGTAATATAATGTCAAAATAATTCTTGCTAGTTTATTTATTTATAGTCAGTTAAAATTATTAGAAATAATTTTTTTACAAAAAATTTATTTCTTATTTTGTAGATTAAAAGATAATATATTAATAGATCTATTCTTTATTAATTAATAAATTCTATTTTTATTAATTAAAATAAAAAATACTTTATATATTAATATTTTGTAATAGTAAAAAAAAACTACCAAAATTTTTTTTACTTTATTAGCTAAATATTATTTTTTTAATAAAATAAATTTAGATTTAATATTAATTCAAAAAATTTATTTAGTAATTTTCTCATTTTCTATTGCAAAATGCTTATATATCATATAATTAACTAATAGATTCTACTTCTATTAGTTAGAAGTATAAAAAGTTTTCATAATTATTATATGATATAGTATATTATCTTTAATAATGCATTTAATCCTTATTTTTTAACTTATTAATTTATATATGAAAACTTTTTAATTTTATTAATATATCATACTGAATTTTTATTTAATAATCAGAATAATACAGCTTATAAAAAACTGAAAATTACTTTATTAAGATAGAATTATTTTGAAAAATAATATATATTTAAAGGATAAAATATAGCTATAAAATTTATAAAGAATGTTATTATTTATATTTATATTATAAAAGATGTAAAAAGGTAGCAAAAAAAATATATAAGTGTTATAAATATAAATTTAAAAGAAATTATGTTCTTAAGCCTTTATATTAAATATGATTTGATATTATATGATCCACTTATGTTCTAACATATAATTAATAATTTGCATTAACGTTTTTTTCTTTTAATATTTTCTGAAATAATTTGTTTTAATCAAAATTTTTTTGTAAAAAATCATTAAAATTAATAAATATTTTAATTACAACATTAATAATAAAGTATTAGAAACATTTTTTGATCCTAAAGTATTTTTTTTTTATATACATTTTAGGCTTCATTTACTTATTTTGTTATTAGATAAAATTGTAACTAAAATTTTCACGTCTAAAATCAGTATTAATTATATATATAACTATATTATTTATATAAGTATAATAGAAATTTATTTTTATTAGCTATTTTATTTTATCATTAAATTAAATATATTGGTTAATATATAGTATATCATATAAAATTTATTAGTAATAATAGTGTAATATAACTTTTTCAATTATTAATATAATAAAAAAAGTTTTTAATAATATATTTTTTATATTTTAATAGATTATTTAAAACTTTTAGATCAAGTAAGATTAAGTATTTAAAGGTAGTTTATTATTTATATAATATAATAAAAATATAAACATTATTAATTATTATATTTTATATAATATTTTTATTTAATTATCACTAATATATAAAATTTAAACTAAAAATTATGTATATTAGTTATTAAATTTTATTAATAAAATAACAAATTATATTAGTTTCTTATGTAATTTATTTTCTTTACATATAATTTATCTATTTTTAGTAATAATTTATATATATTTTATATTGTATAATATATGTATACTAAAAAATTAAACTCTTTCTGCCTTTCTACCAAATCTGCTAAAAATGCCAAAAAAAACTGAAAGGAAGAATACCAACCGCGGTCGCTCTGCGTCGCCAATATCTGATAAACTACTAAAAAAGAAACAAAATACTCTGCAAACTTCAGACAACGACCTCTCTCTTACTTATGTAAAGGAACCTCTTGTAACTGTCCTTCCAGAAGAGACCAACACCATGGAAGTCGATCCAGTTAAAGAAAGTTTATCTAATAATCTCGACAAAGGAAAAAGTTCTGAAATCATTACTCCAACTTCCACTACTTCTGAAATAACTGTGCCAATACCAACAATTAATGTCGACGAGTCTTTTGACGCGTCAGAAAATCTTTTAGATACTTCAACCATTGGCTTTGACGCTCCTTCATCGCAAGTCACAAAATTTTTCGCCTACATCCAAATGGATAAACTCCTTGGCCCTAACCCCCAATTGAAGATCTCAAAGATCACCGATTTGTGCTATGATAAATATAACTCATTCATCATTGCTACAAAAGGAAAACACCCTACTGAGAACAATCAGGCTATCATTAAAGTTGCCTTTTCAGACAAAATTGAACGTGATGAATTTTGTAAACACAAATTTCCCAATATGGTTGATACCACGTTCCAACTCCTTAACATAAAAAAATCTGTGCTCTACGTACCTGATCGGTCGATCACGGTAACAGAAATCCTTCTAGATACCATAGAAACTAGACTATGAAAATTATTTTCCAAATTTGGTAATATCGTCCGTTTTACCATGGAAACAAAAAACCTTTGGCAACGAGTCACAATTACTTTTGACGAAAAAGCCAATTTCGAGGAATTAAAAAAAGGAGACGGGATTTATCTCCTTAACGATATGATCTGATTTCATCCTTGCAGCTTATCTAGAACTGAAATTCAGGCTCGCTCTACATTTTCAGCAAAACTAACAAATCTCCCTCAAAATGTTACACCACGTGATCTCTAAGATATTAGAAACATAGTCTTTGCTACTGCGTGAATCATCCCTAGAGCCCGATCAAATTATAATTATTTACAACACGCTTATTTTTATTTTTTCAATAAAGAAGATACCCTGGATGCTCTAGGAATAAAAAATTTAACGCTTAACAATAAAAAATTAGAATAGACTGACCCAAAAGCTAAACTCTATGCAATCTGTTCTTCTGCATATCACAATGCGTCTACCTGTTTCAGACGTCAACAATCCCTAAAGGACTGAAATACGCAAAATCTTTACCAGCGATTCCAATCAGCCCAATTTAATAACTATACAGCACCAAAACGTAGTCCTATACGAGGTGCTGTTCGCAAAAATATCACATTCGCTCATGTTGCCAAAACTTCTCAACAAAACATCAATCCTTAAGAAGGACCCAAAAGAAGACCTTCCCCTTCACCACTATCAAAACCCAAACCTTATGTTTTTTCTTCTAATAATCCCGCCTCAAAAAAAAAGAATTTACGTTGGGCAGATGAACCAATTGATGAGTTCATAGAAACTGAAATCCTCCCTACACCTAACTTAGATAATGGTATAGTTAAAGGCAGTTCGATTCATGACCTAGACTTTAAACAGTTCGTTACCTCTCAACTTACGTCAATTTCCAATGCTCTTTCCGATTTTTGTGTTGAATTTAAATTTTCAAAACAACGTCTCGTTATAGTCGAAGATGCCCTTCATATTAAAGTCATCACTCCTACTGAGGTGGATGACTTTAATAATAACTTACCTGATACTGCATCTGAAGCTGAAAAAAAATATCCACACATCAACACTGACCTTT
>CAJVPP010001837.1:0-17620 GCA_910592005.1 Funneliformis mosseae
AGATTATTTATAAATTAAATTTTTCCATTTCGTAAAACTATAAACTTGAAATTAGGGATGTTAATGGTCATGGTCATACCAAAGAATATGAAGGTTTTTTAATGCGCCAAGATGAAGTTAACTCATGAACTTCATTTGTCATCCACTCATTATAAAATTCGCGAATCTATTAAATTAAACATCCTTTTAATTTATATAATAATATATATAAAAATAAATTAGTAATACTTACATTAGATTTAAAGTTTTTGTTAATTGATACATCAAGAGGTTGCAACTTAAATGTTAACCCACCAGGGATTACTGCCATATTAGTTGCTTTTTCATGTAATTATTGTTTAATAGAGTCAATTAAATGACCGCGAAAAGAATCTAAGACAAGAAGTGAGTTGGGATTTAAGAAGTCAACAGTTCTTTTAGACCAGATATTTTCTACCCACCACATCATTTAATTTTCATTAACCCACCCCTTTGTATTTACCCTTATAAATATACCACTAGAAAATATTTCTCTAGATATATTCTTTAAATTAAAAATAACAACATGTGGCAATTTTGATCCATCAGCCATACAACCCAAAATAACTGTAAATGTGCTTCTTTCATATCCAGTAGTTTTAATACTAATAGTATTAGAATCGCATTTTCTAAAGTATATGAATTAGGTAAATCAAAAGCTACAGGTGTTCATTCATATTTCCAATAAATTGAAGTGGATAATTATATTGTATTCTTCTATAAAGAATAAAACTCAAAAAACTTTGCTGTTTTTCAAGTAAGTCTTCTGGTAGATATTGAGATACTGTTGTTCTTTAACGATTTGAAAGATTATAACAACTCATAAAACAGTTCATCCATTATTTGAAAATTTAAAAGAAGAAATGTTAGAATATTTTTCTTGATATTTATCAGTTTTTGCAAGTTCTTTGACTTTTTTACTGCTATATTTCTAGTAATTGAAAGGCTTTAGAGAAAAAGATGCTCCTGATACGCCTATTGACTACGTAAATATTTATACTGGTAAATTTATTATTTTAAACTTCTTTTTTAAATTACAATAACGATGTGTTATGATCATTAAAAAAATTTTTTTAATCTCTTTTTTAGAGTGTTGGGATCATGAACCAGATTATCGTCCAACGATGAGCCAAGTAGTATATAAATTAGAGTCGATTATAACAAAAACAAGCAAAACGAAAGAATTATCTCAAGTCATTCAAAATATTGATCCGATGAACGCGAACATTATAGAAACTGAAGTATCAAATAATGAGCCTACTTTACTTGTGAAGAATTTGGGTAGGATCATTAACGAAATAGTTATTCTCATTTTCAAAGAGATAAACAGAGGAATTGGTTCAAAAATAAGAAATCAACATGTTTTTGAATACTTTAACAGACAAAACATTACGTTACAGGAAATCGTGAGTTGGTCACTAAAGCAAAATAATTCGAATTCCATCTTTTTACTCGGATACTTTAATTATTATGGGATTGAAACGAGTGAAGACAATGAAGCAGCATTTAAATTGTTTCTTAATGCTTCAAATCAAAATCATATATTAGCGCAATTTTATATGGGAATGTGTTATCAGTATGAATATGGTATAGAAAAAAATGAGAAATTGGCTTTTAAATATTATGAGAAAGTTTCCAATAAAGGTTTTGCGGAAGGTCAATCACAACTTGGATTTTGTTATAATAGTGGAATTGGTATCGAAAAAAATTTGAACAAGGCCATTTATTGGTATGAGAAATCTGCAAAACAAGGACATCAAGGTGCTCAATATAATCTTGCATATATATTATATAATGGGATGGAAATCGATAGAGATATCGATCAAGCAATTTATTGGTTCGAAAAATCCGCTAAACAAGGATATCAAAATGCTCAATATAGTCTTGGTTGCATATTTTATAGTGGAGAAGAAGTTGATAAAGATACTGATAAGGCAATATATTGGTATGTGAAAAGTGCTGAACAGGGACATAAAATAGCTCAATATAATCTTGGTGTTATATATAAGGACGGTGATGGAGTCGGTAAAGATATAAATAAAGCAATTTATTGGTATGAGAAATCTGCCGAACAGGGATATAAAATAGCTCAATATAGCCTTGGTTACATTTATTACAGTGGTGATGAAATTGATAAAGATCCCAGTAAGGCAATTTATTGGTATGAAAAGTCCGCCGAACAAGGATATAAAATAGCTCAATACAACCTTGCCCTTATGTATAAAATCGGAGACGGAACCGATAAGAATATGGATAAGGCCATCTATTGGTATGAAAGGTCCGCAGAAGTTGCTCAAATTGATTTTGATAAAGATATGGACGAAGCAATTTATATGTATGAAAAATCTGCCAGACTAGATGCTCAATATGAACTTGGTTGTATATATTGTAGCGGGGATGGAGTTCCTAAAGATGTTGACAAAGCGATTGATTGGTTTGAAAAATCTGCGGAGCATGGGCATAAAATAGCTCAATATAATCTTGCACTTATATATAAAGATGGCGATGGAGTTGATAAAAATATCGATAAGGCAATTTATTGGTATGAAAAATCAGCAAATCAAGGTTATGAAGTTGCTCAATATAACCTTGGCATCTTATATTATAATGGGGATGAGGTTGATAAAGATATAAATAAGGCGATTTACTGGTATGAAAAATCTGCGGAACAAGGTTATCGAAGTGCTCAATATAATCTCACGTGTATATATTATAATGGAGACGGGATTAATAGAGATATGGATAAGGCAAGTTATTGGTATAAAAAATTCGCGGAACAAGGGAATCCAAGCGCTCAAAATGAATTGGAAAATCTTTTAGAAATTAGAATGGCAAAACTCATTTTTGCAATTGGCAAAAGTCGATTCCTTACCTTTCGACGAACGTGTTAAAAGGGCTTTGACTTTTGATGTGAATTTATTATGGAATCGAACTTCGACGGTTTGACCAATAAGATTTATTATAATTTTGCCAGCGACACCGAGAGTTTTTGACAGTTTGATATTTTTTTGCTATGCGACGTAATTACGTCATGCGCGATACCTATTACGTGGCGCAGGAGACAAGGCTAAACTTTATTTCATATTTTTTTGCTACTACATCAGCCGGCGTTCTATAAATCTTTCCTTTTTTAATGTAGGGAATTTATATTATATATTCAAAGTAGCTCGAACTATGAAAGCAACTTTCAATGCACAATTTTGCGAAGCGCTGTATACACTTTTTGAGTGTAAATTTAAATTTTTTTTTCCATGAGAAGAGTCGAAACATTTAATGAAGATTGGTCCATAGAATGTAATCCTTAAAGTGTCATTTTATGACTTGAGCAGAGAAATTAGTCAAGTGTTGAATAATTTTTATTGATGTAATGTTTTATTTTATTCTTGTTTTTTTTGAACAATTTCGCATCAATTATTCAATTTATGATGATAAAGAAATGAGATAACTTGAATTACTTGACTGATGTTGTCAAACAAACACTATCATAAAGAATAAGTCATTAAACAGAACAAGCTCATCAACACGAAAACTAGACTATGGTTCACTTTGTCCTAAAATGGTTGATTTTCTACCTACATGGCAAAATAATCATAATGATAAACGTGAACACTATTTATAACAATACATTTCATATTAGAGGATTACATAATTGTTAAACAAATTTATTCAAATTTTTTAAAAAAAATATATATATATAATAAGACCAAAGTCTTACTTTATTATTATTAGCTAATGGATATCGTAACTATAAATACTACTTACAGTAAATAAATTAAATCAATTGTAAAATTCAATTAAGAAGCAAAGTTATATCACATTATGCAGATGCACTTTCTTTACCGTTCATTTTTTTTATCGATAAGTGAAGGAATTGAAGATAATACGCTAACTAAATCGTATAAAAATTATCAGATCCTTTTTTTTTATTGACCGATCAGCCGCATTCGTAGCAGCATAACATGGCATGACATCAGCGGCACGAGTGCCATAAATCAAGTTTGCTCCACAATCTAAATGCATGATAACAAGGGTCGTCGACCATATTAAGGTTCTTTTTGTAGGAGAGATATTCAATAAACTTGCAGTTAATATAACCTATTATCCGATATAATACTTTTCTTTTATATATTTCTTCAAATTTGTCCTAGTTTCATATGTACTCACCTCCCAATGCTGATGCTTATTCAATATTTTAAATTATTAAATTATTGTGGCCGTAAAGATAGAATTATGCATCGACAATTTTAGCCAAAATGATCGTGCACTTTTTTTTTTGCAGATTTATTTAAAAAAAAAAAAATTTCGTTATTAATTGCAAAGTTAAGGTTAGGTACTAGGAATACGTATTCTATATAAATAAAATATTAAAAAAAAATATATATATTTTTCACCTGCCTTTATTAGCGTCATTGATTTTTGTTATGCATTGGTTTCAGCCTAACCGTGTTACTTTTGATTAGATATTTAGATCATCAGCACTAAATGATTAAGATGTGTATCACATAAACTTATCAGTGCACTTTTTGCGTGAGAAAATCATTTTTTATTTTTTTTTCTTCCTACAATAATTCCTCTCATTACAAATGTATAAAATGCAAATTATCGATAAGTCGGGCGGGTGGATTGAAAAGGCCATTTCTAGAAAGCACATGAAATATTATGAATATAAATACTTTAGTAATTTTCAAGAAATTGAACAATTTGGTTCTGGAGGTTTCGGAAAAGTTTATCGCGCGAATTGGAAAAATTCTGAATGCTTGACTTTAAAATCCTTTATAAGCCTTGATCATGTCACCGTAAAAGAATGTATTCGTGAGGTGATTGCAACTTAATGATATATCTTTTTATTTTCTTTTCTTTTATTTTTTTTTTATTTTTTTTTTGATCCATTTAATGATTAGAATGTGTATTTGCGAATAGCTTGAACTGCAACGTGAAGTGGGTATTCATGAGAATATTATTCGCTTTTATGGGATCACAAGTCAAGGTATAAATGATTAATAATCATTATTCTTATCCTTTTGCTTTCTTTTGATGTGAGTTTAATGTTGATATATCTCTATTATATTTTTTTCATTAGAAAATCTAAATTTTCGATCGAGAAAATATTTCATAGTAATGGAATATGCTGATGGAGGTTCACTTCGAAACTATTTAAAAAATTCTAATAAACTTACTTGGAGGGACAAGTACAACTTGGCATACCAGTTGTCTTGCGCGGTGTTATGTTTACATCATGAAGGAATCGTTCATCGCGATTTGGTAAGATTAATACGTGGATTTTACATGCATTTTAATTAAAGGATGATGCTTAATTCTTAATCTCTATTATGCAATAGCATTCCAAAAATGTTTTAGTTCACAAGAATAGTATCAAACTTTCTGACTTTGGACTTTCAAAAAGAATTGAGGAAGCATCCATCTCTCAATCAAGGTCAACTGAAATGATCCCTTATATTGATCCGAGAATGTTTAATATGCGAAGAAGCAGCATAAACAAGAACTTTTCAATCCAAACGTATAAGCTAAACGCAAAGAGTGATGTTTACAGTGTTGGCGTATTATTATGGGAAATATCCAGTGGTCGTCCTCCTTTTTATACTGAAGACGAACATCATAGCGTTACTTTGGCTAAAGAAATTTCACGAGGCCTTAGAGAAAAAGATGCTCCTGATACGCCTATTGACTACGTAAATATTTATACTGGTAAATTTATTATTTTAAACTTCTTTTTTAAATTACAATAACGATGTGTTATGATCATTAAAAAAATTTTTTTAATCTCTTTTTTAGAGTGTTGGGATCATGAACCAGATTATCGTCCAACGATGAGCCAAGTAGTATATAAATTAGAGTCGATTATAACAAAAACAAGCAAAACGAAAGAATTATCTCAAGTCATTCAAAATATTGATCCGATGAACGCGAACATTATAGAAACTGAAGTATCAAATAATGAGCCTACTTTACTTGTGAAGAATTTGGGTAGGATCATTAACGAAATAGTTATTCTCATTTTCAAAGAGATAAACAGAGGAATTGGTTCAAAAATAAGAAATCAACATGTTTTTGAATACTTTAACAGACAAAACATTACGTTACAGGAAATCGTGAGTTGGTCACTAAAGCAAAATAATTCGAATTCCATCTTTTTACTCGGATACTTTAATTATTATGGGATTGAAACGAGTGAAGACAATGAAGCAGCATTTAAATTGTTTCTTAATGCTTCAAATCAAAATCATATATTAGCGCAATTTTATATGGGAATGTGTTATCAGTATGAATATGGTATAGAAAAAAATGAGAAATTGGCTTTTAAATATTATGAGAAAGTTTCCAATAAAGGTTTTGCGGAAGGTCAATCACAACTTGGATTTTGTTATAATAGTGGAATTGGTATCGAAAAAAATTTGAACAAGGCCATTTATTGGTATGAGAAATCTGCAAAACAAGGACATCAAGGTGCTCAATATAATCTTGCATATATATTATATAATGGGATGGAAATCGATAGAGATATCGATCAAGCAATTTATTGGTTCGAAAAATCCGCTAAACAAGGATATCAAAATGCTCAATATAGTCTTGGTTGCATATTTTATAGTGGAGAAGAAGTTGATAAAGATACTGATAAGGCAATATATTGGTATGTGAAAAGTGCTGAACAGGGACATAAAATAGCTCAATATAATCTTGGTGTTATATATAAGGACGGTGATGGAGTCGGTAAAGATATAAATAAAGCAATTTATTGGTATGAGAAATCTGCCGAACAGGGATATAAAATAGCTCAATATAGCCTTGGTTACATTTATTACAGTGGTGATGAAATTGATAAAGATCCCAGTAAGGCAATTTATTGGTATGAAAAGTCCGCCGAACAAGGATATAAAATAGCTCAATACAACCTTGCCCTTATGTATAAAATCGGAGACGGAACCGATAAGAATATGGATAAGGCCATCTATTGGTATGAAAGGTCCGCAGAAGTTGCTCAAATTGATTTTGATAAAGATATGGACGAAGCAATTTATATGTATGAAAAATCTGCCAGACTAGATGCTCAATATGAACTTGGTTGTATATATTGTAGCGGGGATGGAGTTCCTAAAGATGTTGACAAAGCGATTGATTGGTTTGAAAAATCTGCGGAGCATGGGCATAAAATAGCTCAATATAATCTTGCACTTATATATAAAGATGGCGATGGAGTTGATAAAAATATCGATAAGGCAATTTATTGGTATGAAAAATCAGCAAATCAAGGTTATGAAGTTGCTCAATATAACCTTGGCATCTTATATTATAATGGGGATGAGGTTGATAAAGATATAAATAAGGCGATTTACTGGTATGAAAAATCTGCGGAACAAGGTTATCGAAGTGCTCAATATAATCTCACGTGTATATATTATAATGGAGACGGGATTAATAGAGATATGGATAAGGCAAGTTATTGGTATAAAAAATTCGCGGAACAAGGGAATCCAAGCGCTCAAAATGAATTGGAAAATCTTTTAGAAATTAGAATGGCAAAAGAGGAAAAGAGCGACTCGTGTAAAATAATGTGAATAGAATTTGTATTTTAAATGTATGTAATATTATTCAATGTAAATTAAATAAATTATCAATCATTATTAATTTATAATAAATATAAGAAAGATTATTTATAAATTAAATTTTTCCATTTCGTAAAACTATAAACTTGAAATTAGGGATGTTAATGGTCATGGTCATGACTGGTCATAACCGTCGATTCTGATCGATCCGGTTGAGCGACTGACTAACCATTTTTTTTATTAGTAAACCGAAATCGCGAAATACTGCGCCATCAGATATGAAAATGAGAAAGAAGTGCATTTCTAGTAAGCCAACATCAATATTCTTATATAAGGAAGCTTTTAAATAATCGTTAAGTAAAGATCAAATTATCATATATGGTTCAACTATATACAGTAATTATATCATGTCGATCAAACTGACGGACGGTCAACCAAAAACCTTTGAACGACCATTGACCGACCGTTTGATCGACCATGACCGATCGTTATCATTTACATTTCAATGCAAGTTACCTTTTTCTCGATCGCTACCAAATAACTGTCACGAATCATAAAGTAATTCTAAGTACTTTCTTTCCATGATACGATGTCACTCTTAATAATCGCAAATTTTTGCTGAATTTTTTTTTTCTTTGATACTTCAAAACAATTTAATCTAAAAGGTTGAATTTTTTTTTTAGTTCATTATCTTTCATTTTTACAGGTATTATCATATCAAATTTTTGGTTCAGTTTACGACTCAATCATGATACTTGACGTCTGCCGGCTCTGCTGATCCTTCGTTCACTGATATTACCTTAAAGTGATTAAACCTTTTGACAAAATTTCGATACGACTAATAATTCTCGAGTATTATTTCGTATGTAGCGTACAATAAAACGTCTTTCATCGTAGGTACATTTATTTTTCTTCGAACATCTCTAGATTTTTAGGACAAAATATGTCCAGATTTAAGTTATGTTTCTATAATAATTTTTCTGAACGAAGAATCCTGATATCAGTATTTTTTTTCAAAGTTCTTCTAAAAACAAACAAAAAAAAAGTCATGTTTAATTTCTTATTTAATGAAGTGAATTAAAGTTGTATTGAAGTTTTACATATTTATATATATATTTTAAGAAAAAAAAATTGGAAAATCAAAATTGACTAGTAACGAAGGAGATGCGTGTTGAACATACATGTCAGAACAAACAAAACTATACTATTCACAATAAGAAATTTCAAATTTGTAAACAGTTGCAAAACCTTATTATTTACTAGTACTGTTGATTTTCCGATACTAGAAAAATATGAACGTACAGGTTCTAGTTTTCTTTTTCTTACATCCTGAAATTGTTGCTTATTTGCCACAAAACTGCACGAAAACTGTTCGGAATGTCAATAAATTTCTTTGTTCATTATTTTACTTTTAGCAAGAAGCGTAAAGTCATAAGAATATGAAGTTACATATGGACAGACGGTCTAATCACTGATTTGACCTTTGTTAAAAGTATACGCGATTAAACAAAATTTAATGAAAATAAATTTTTCCCCATGAAAATCTTTCTATTATGAACGCAAATGATGGAATAGCTAAGCTATTTCTCACTTTTCATGCATTCATAAACGCTAGGTTTACTAAATTATGCGACTTCATTTTATCGTTACCGATATACAATATGTAAATAAAGCGGGAAATTTACAGTCTGGTGCTGTGATAAAATTAAATGTCACATAGATCAGCCAATTTAAATCCAAATCGGGTTAACTTTAAACAAATCAATTGGCGTTTAATTGTTAACTATGTCCGAAAGAAAACCTTTTTTTTTAAATTTAGCAACGAAATGAAGATTAACAAGACTGCGCAGGCTCAATCCATTCAACATTTGTGAAATTCTGGGATTACGAATGCAGCCGAAATAAGACGGCGAACAAAGGTCCACAATAATATTTCAAACTAGAAAAGTTGAAAATAACCGGACAAGAATCAACGCATGGGTGGATTTTGTAATCGGGCCAAATCCAATCTTTACTGCTTCTCAGAGAATATGACCGGAGAATTTTATGTTGAAGTAATAAAAAAGCATCTTCCTTAGATCAAGAGGATGCTAAGTAACAATTCGCGCATCCAGCAGGATAACGATCCTAAGCATACGAGCCGCGTAGCTAAGGAATTCCTGCAAAAAAAAGTTCCAAATGGACTGGCCATTTAAATTATTGGGGATTTGGAAAATTTTATGAAGGAGGAATGGTCAAAAATTCCACATGTATTCCTATTAAATTTTGTTTAATAAAATCTTCTGCTTTTTCGCTTTCGAATGAATATTTTATCATGCAGTCGTTATGAAGTTATCTTTGTCCAAAGACTTTTGCACCAGACCGATCGACGCCACTCATAAATTTTGATATGGAAATATATGAATGATTTCAATTTTAGAAACTTGATCGGCCTCATATACTGATTCATTCATTTTCAATTATGCCCCTCCAGAAACTGATTTTCCGGAATTTGGCTAACTGGTAGACAATTTACTTTTTTTTATTCAATCAATAAAATTGTATTTCTAATTTAGATGCTGGAAATCAAAAGTTCTGCGGCGCAAATTTTGACAAATGTGCTTTTTTCTAAGCTACATCACACCTTTAATTTTGAACGTTAATAAGAAAATTTACGATTTACATTATTAAACAAACATGAATCCGCTTCTTAAATCATTGTATATCATTGTATTAATATAATCTTTAGGACGTATCATGAAAATGATAAATTTTAACGCGAGAATCAATCAATCTTTGTAATATTCAAAATCACAAATTGCTGTATGATTGCTAATCGTTTCACTTCGAATATATAATATACTTAAAACGGTAGACCCCCGTAAAAAAAAAATTCCTGGGTTTGTAGGGATCCTTGCATGTAACTTTTTTTATCGTTTCGATACCCACACGATAACTTCGATAAGGTTGCTAATTTTAAAGGCCAGTTTGTATTAGAGCAAAGTTACGTTGACTCCGCTATTTTCAAACGAATGCTAATTTAAAGCGTTAACATATATAAGGATCTACTGTACTTCCCCGTATTAATTTTTTTTTCCCCTTGTATCCTTGTAAGTATCATCATGTTCCTTCTTTTTATTATAATAATCATTGGCTGGTATAGGGGAACTTATATAATGCTATTCCTATTTTTCGTTGATTTTTTTCTTGTAATCAATAGATAATCTTTCGAGGTTTAACATTTAACTTGATTTATATTTTTCCCGGCTGTTTCGCCGTTTTCTATTGCAAAAGTCCCAAAAGAATCGTTCTTTGGACACGAAATGAAAGTGTTTTTACGTAATTTTCGTTAAGGTTAATTTTGGGTATGTGTGATTAACAGTTCTACTGGAAAAAACTGAGCATTAAAAATTTAGCCTGAGGTTTAACTTTTTTTTTTTAATAATTGATTAATTTAATTAGTTTCTTTAAAAACTTTCAAAAGCTAGAATAACAAACTTTATATTATCAAATTTGTTGAATTAGTTTAAAGACCTGCAAGGATCATAAAAACGGGAGCCTTCAAGATGTCTCGAAACGGCCGGCATTACGACATTAAAATAAGGATATTTAGATCCTAATATAATGAATATTTATTCCAAAATTTTCTGAAAAAAAAAAAAAAGTTTTCTTTATTTCAATTCCTTATTTGTTAAAAATTCTCGTGTAACATGGACATTCGAAAATTTGAGTTGTTTACAATTTGTCTTATCCCATATCCACAACTGCCGCTATCCTTTAATCTCCCTTATTCATCATAATAATTATTATATTGAAGGGCTTAACTTTTATATTTAAAACAGACAAATTTACCTAAATGTTCAGCATTATTGAGGTAATGAAGAAAAAAACAAACTTCAGACTCACCGCAACAGTCTCTTCAGGATGATAACATTATTGTTGTGAATCCTTCGGTTCAAATCTAATTTGTCCACCGTATCAACAACTACCATATTAATTTATTAAATAATCAACAACAGTATATTCTAGGTCCTGCAGAGAATAGTGAACAGGATAATGAGTATGATTATAATGATAACGTTTTAGAAGTTTTCTGCTATAAAACAAATTTTTTTATTATTATCATTATGATAAAAAATAAAGTTATTACGTTTGCGTACAGAAACAACGACAAAAAAAAAAATGCACCTTATTAATCAATTGTTACTAAAAATGAAAAGGAACTGACCTACTTAGAAGAATAATAATTTTTTTTCTGCATTTATTTTTTTTTTTTTTTTGTTTTTATCGCTGTTGACAAGAGCAAAAAAACAAACAAATAACCCTCTCATGAATGTATTATATAATGTTGCTACTTGTTCTTTTTTTTCGTTGTGCGATCGCTGGTTAATTTACAAATTTCTACTACAGGTGATTTAGATCAGGTGGCTACCACCTTTTGTAAATATTAGAGCCCCGTATTTTTCATTGCACTTTGAAATATCTAATGAATAATGTTCCTTTGATTGATTCAAAAGTAAAAATTTTTTACTTAGCGAGATTTATTGTTCAATTCATTACAAAATTTCCCACATTATTCTTGATAACGGATTTTTGTTACCCTATATTGTGAAGTATAAAGAATAAGAATCCTAGTATAATTTACATAACTTATGTGTAGGCATGTCCATTTTTGATACATTAAAAAAAAAAAAAAAAATTGGCGCGTAAATAATAATAATATATTTTTTTTTTTGCTAATAATTTAATGCAACCTTTGTATATAGAGAGGATCTTAAGAACGGTCTCGGTTCATATTATATGCCTTTTTAGAGTTTAATATATATATAAATTGAAAAGAAAGAACTGAGAATGATTTTGGAAATTATTAAAGTTTGCTCTAAAATGTTGCAGACAGGTTCTAAAATAACATCCTACGACAATACCCGAATCACCTGCGTATACTGTGGAAGGCTCCTATATCCGAAAAAAGCTTCCTGGACTTTTCACGACCTATCAATCACAACAACATATCCCAAAACATTTAAACATCACGTAAGAATTCGTTTACAAGATTCACGCTCCCTCACCTTTCCCTAAATCCTCGCAGTCCCATTTGCATAAAAAAAAGCACCTCTCCTTGGTGTACTTGCACTGCTCAATGGGTAATACCCAACCCTTCTCTGAATAACGGTAACGTTAGAGCCCTAGTCGCATTCCTGGATCAGCCCGACGACATCAATTTCGATCCTTCTAACCACCCGAACGATGATCCGATTCATGACGAAACCTTGGTGCATATTCCTACGTCCCTTCCGTAAACACTCGAGACATGATAGTTCCGAACTCGAAACTTTCCTTACGAATTGTTGACAGGATTCATCCGAGAAAGTGACACGTTACACATCCCCATTTCTACCTACGTCTCTAATATTGAAGGACATTTTCACATGTTGTACCAATTGACCGCTACGGACGATGAAGTCAGGTAAGAAACTTATGGTAATTAAATCAGACTACGACTGACAAATTACGACTCGACTACATTAATACCTGAAAACGAAAAAAAAATTCAATCTTTAATATTAACATTAATTTCGATCATGATAAACGAGACTTTTAATAAATTTAACAAAATTGTAAAGTTGTAATATTTGAATAATTTTATTTGTTAATTTAGGATACATAAAGTGATCAAGGAAACTTTTATAAATGTTCAGTTCATTATTTATTCCTAAACCTTTCCTAAATGAAAATAGTTCAAATCCCCTATGTTCCCTTCCAACGATCCAACTTTGTGTACAATCCTTTTCCAAAATGTAAAATAAACCTTAAAATTCTTCCTCTTTCCGAAACTTGGATAATTAAATAGAGGATAATCCCTTCCCATTTCCTAACCCCAAATATAAGGTAATTTAATTTTAAATAACATGAAAAATTGAATAATAAATCCTTCCAAATTCCACCTCCACGGAAATTGAATAATAAAATCCTTTCAATTTCCCCACCTCAAAATTCGAACATTAAATAATAAACGTTATTAATTTCCACCCCCCGGGGATGAATAATAAATCCTTTCGTCGGGGGGCGGGTGCCTTCATAAAAGGCTTGGAACTGTAAATGCTTCGTTCCCAAGCGAATCGAAACGGGTAGTATATGTATGCATAATGTGTATATTTTTAGTAAATAGTATACATTTTTTTGTAATACCAGTAAGGAGGTACATTTTATGAAATAGAATTTCTTGAATTTATTGAATTTTTTTATTTTTTTTGAAGTTTTTGATTTGATGTTTTTTGATATCAGGAAGTGGGTATATATATATATATATATATAAAACTCAAGGCCGTTATCTCTTTTATCATCATTAAATTGCCAAATAATCCTTGTGATTTTTTTATTTGTTATACCAATTTGAAGAAATGGGAAAATATTAAACCACTTTTAGAAACAGGAAGAAATTTGTTTAGATACAACCTTTCTAGCCTTACGCGCAGATACCAATTTGAAGAAATGGGAAAATTTTAAATCCATTTTTAGAAAACAGGCTCCCTAGCCTTACGCGCAGATATTATGATAATGCATGTTTGAACAATGAATAAATTGTAAGGATTAAAGAAAAAAACCCCCTTCCCCATTTTCTGTGGGAGCTTTACCAAAAATAAATATATGTTCATATTTTGATTATTTATTTGTTTCATTTTTTTTTAATTTAGATACCCGGTAATAATTGGTACCACAAAATTAATATTGATTTTAGTACAACGTATTGATTTTTTGGGAAATTTCTTTTTTTTCCAATGATCTAGGCGACGTCTTGTATTACAAACATTACATTACAGGGGCTACATAGATTAATGGAACAATATTTAATTTAATACGAATTTTATACGTGACTGAAAATATGAATCTGTAGTGTTTGGATCCTCCTTATTTAATTCGCCCTTATTTAATTCACACAATATGGAATAATCCCCAACCCATCACTATTTATAATATTAAAATACGAAATAAACATAAAATTGATAAAATAAAAATCCATTTGAATGTCCTTGATCCCATCAGTTTCGTCGGCAAGTTTATATTTAGCATCCTGATTTTCCTTGCTTCATGCAAATAAATTGCCTTATCTAAATCTTCAATCCCACCCACTTTTCGTACATTATATTGAGCATTGTTCGACAGACTTTTTATACCATCCCCATTCATTTGAGCGAGTTTGTATTGAGTTTGGTGATATTCTTCATCGGATTTCTGTACCAATCACCTCCGTTTCTAAACATACGAACAAGGCTATATTGCCCTGTTCGGCGGTTTGATATAATTCAAATGCTTTTTGTTTATTGACGCTAGTCCCAACCTCTTTTATAAACAATTTCCTAACATTGATAAACCATTCGAATATTCTCCTTCGACCGATTGCCCTAATAACTCTCATCAATTCTCTTGACATCTTCGCCATTTAAATAAAAGTTCCCAAGGATGCTTGGCGGCCTTACAGTTCGCCATTCTTATATCCTTTCAACACCCGATCGCTTCTTGATAAAAATGACCGAGTTTCCGGTTGACCCGCCACAAAAACATCAATAGCGATGGTTTTAATATATTTAAAGCCAGTTTTTCGTCTTA
This sequence comes from Funneliformis mosseae, assembly GCA_910592005.1. Lineage (NCBI taxonomy): Eukaryota > Fungi > Glomeromycota > Glomeromycetes > Glomerales > Glomeraceae > Funneliformis > Funneliformis mosseae. Next base: position 15,168 of record CAJVPP010001837.1, read on the forward strand.
CATCGCGCCATCTCCAAATCGATAACGTAATATTGCGATAATAATCATTTGATGGATCTGTTCCTGATAATAATGATTTTAATCCATTGACTACTTGTTTCATATTATCTAGTTCGCTATCCAACACCCTAGAAATCATAACTTTTTGATAATCAAATATGTATAGATAAATAGATTCAAAGAATGAATACCAGCATAAATTTTTACCAGGAATGATAATTTCTCTTAAGATAATGTTCACCCTCAATCAGCGATGTACATTTTCTATGTCCAAGCATTTTGAGAATGTCCCACACCCATGTCCAAAACTGTTCCACATTAAGTCCCTATGTCCCAGATCATGTCCAAACAATGTCCCATGACAATAGTAAAAAGGAGGACTACCACTTGATATCTCCCAACGCAATAGCGTTAACGCCAAGGCTATTTCTTCGGTTTAATGTTCTTGGATCAATATAAGGTGATCATACTACGTCAAGGTGGATTGGATGCTTCATCAATTCTTTGGATAATCCAAAGTCGGCCAACTTGATGCTATTTTGATGAATCAAGACATTTTTGATCATTAAAATAAATAATAATAAGTTAAATGGTATTATTATACATTTATTTATCTCTTATGACAAGTTTAATAATTACCAAATCGCAATGCATAGTCCTTCATCGTGTAAATACAACGCAGCGTGAGCCATTTGAAATGCCAAGTTGAATTTATCGTTCCAAGCTTACTGAAATTTCTCTTAAAATAGCTTCGAAGAGTACCATTATCAGTATATTGCAATATCAATAAATAATTTCATTGATTTTCTAAAAAAAAAAAAAAAAAAAAAAAAAAAAAAAAAAATGAAAAAATTAACGGTTTATTTCATGATTGACATTGCATGACATAAACTTTATTTAAAGAGGATCTACCTTGATTAGAATTCGTGATACAAATAAGATCATATCACAACGTATTTAATCAAAAAGAAATCGCTTATAATTATATAAATGTTAGATTTAAATGCTTATAAATCATTAACGTAATAGGTAGCGTTCTATATGGTCACCTCTTATATAGTCACATGATAATCACTATCACATTAATAAAATCTGATATTTATCAGGTGATATTGAATAGTTATTCGGCACTTCAAATTTGATTCCCAATATTATTAGCTACCTTATAGTTATTCGGCTTGAAGTACCGGATAAGTAATTTATCCGGTGTCCCGCGATTAAGCTATTGTTTACTATATTTTACAGATTTATGCCTACAAAACTTTCTTGAGACAGGTATACATATCACAAGCGTAGCATATAATAGCGCCCTTATTTGTTTTTTCCATTAGGATGTTTAAAGGTTTCTGATAAGTTTATACCATTCTATAGTTCTAATTGGACGTGATACAGCAATTCAATCAATATTTGACGTTGGAAATGAAGAAGTTGAAGGCAATGGCAATTTCAGGTCACAGTTCATCAGCCGGAATGCGTAACTATCTTAAAATAACAAAGAAAATTCTTAATTCAGTTATACAAAGGTTAACTGGAACTGTAGATTTGATATTATTAATAAAGATGATGCATTACAAGACAGAGTATTTTTTACATATTATATTTGAATTTTATATTGACATTTAATTTAAATTGTATAGTCATCCAATGGTTTTACTAAGGCTTCGCAACTATTAAATTAAAAAAATAAAAAGCCATTGCAAGAAATTTCATCTTCCGAATTAAATACAAATAACTTATTATACAAGTTGTTCTATATATAATACAAATAATGCTTGATAAAAGTTATTATCGCTGTTTTCGAATTACTGTGGTCAGGTGATTTATCGATCAATTATAAAAAAATACCGAAAACACCGAAAACAACCGAAAACATTAAATTTTTACCTAATTTAGCAATTGATAACATTGAATATTTAATAAAATGATTTTGGAAGAAAAGTTGAAACATTTTCGTGTTATTTTTGTTCATTATGACAGAAACTTCTATCTGTAAATATCTTTTAGGTACCTGCTATGGCTGTCAAAAATGCTTACACTGTTTTAAACTTCCACAGCGAAATTTATGCAAATGTAAAAAAGAGATTCAACCATCAAGAGTTTCTTATCCAAAATCTGGACAACAAATATATCAACGCGCCTTTTCTCTAGATCAACCACTACAAAAAGCAAATGAATTTCTGTTTACCGCTAATATCAAATTTAATTATAATAGTAATTTTGAGGAAGCATTTTCTTATACCTTTTGTACTGCTTGCAATAGCAAATTTCAACGGTTAAGAGATAGTGAACGGCCAAAAAATAAAAAGCAGGTAAGAAGTAAAAATAAAAATAAAAAATCTCCCGAGCCTATAGAAAGTGAATCAGAAGAAGATGATAAGAAAGATGATGATAGTAGAAAAGAAGATAATAGTGAAGGGGATATCAGTGAAAAGGAATATAGCAGTAGTGAAGAA
>CAJVPP010001838.1:0-17614 GCA_910592005.1 Funneliformis mosseae
TGATTTTGTTGAAGGAGAAGTCCAAATATCAATAGTAAAAGAAATTTTTTCAGAAAGTTTTTGAAGAATTATTTGTACATTTTTTAAATTTAATTCATAAAGATTTATAATATTTCTTTTAATAGTATCTGCAAAAGGAAATTTGCTTTAGGACAAAGTGAGTAAACTAATTCAATAAAATAAGTTTTTTTCACAATAATAAATGGATGTTGATGAATAACAGTCCATTTTATAAGTTTTTTTACCATTTCACTATTACTATATACCCACTAATTAAAAATAATTTTTTAAAAAAATATAATTAATAAACTTAAATTATTAAAAAAAAATAATAAAAATATATAAACAATATATACTTTTGATTTATTAAATATATCTTTAATCGTTAATTTTTTGGAAATCTTTTTACCTTCTCTCATTTGTGTATTATGAAATTTGTTTAAACGTTTTGTTAAATTTGATGTAGTTCCTCCTAAACAAGTATAAACTTTATTACAAAATTTACAAGTAGCTTTTTTATTTTTTTTATAATTACTATTTTTATAAAATATTTTCAAACTTCACTACTTGTAACTTTTGTTATAATTAACTTTGGTAAGGTTTGTGAAGAACCAATCTCAACTTCAGAATTAAAACTTTTGTCATTATCATGATTACTGTATTCTGCTTCAACTATGAATTTAATAACTTTCATAACTAATAAATTATAAATTATATAAAATTAAAATTAAAAAAATAAAAAAAAAAATATAATTAAAAAAAAATTAATTAATTAATTAAATATTAGTTTAAATTAATTAAATTAAACCCACCCACTTACTGCAGCTGCCAATATTTGCTATAGATAATAATTTAATTTATCAAAAAAAATTAATTTAAATTAATATTTTAATTAATTATTTATTTATTTTTAATTTTTTTTAGTTTAAATTAAACCCCACTCACTTACCGTAAATGCCAACCAACTATTAATAAAGAAATCTAAAAAAAATAAAAATTAAATAAATAAAAAAAAAATTAAATTAAATTAAATCAACTTGCAACAGCTAATATATCATAAGTAATAAATTAATTTAAAAAAAATAGTCATAAAAAAAAACAAAATTAAATTAATTAATTAAATGAAAAATTTAAATTAATTAAATTAAATAATAAATAAATAAAAGTTAAAGCGAAGCTTACCGCAGCTGCCAATGCTAATAAAGAAATCTAAATTAAATTAAATTAAATTAAATAAATTAAAAATTAAAATTAAAAAAATATTATTATATTAACTTACCACAGCTTCTGCAACTGTAAATAAATAATTTAATTAAATTAACTACAAAAAAAAAAATTTTAAATAATAAATTTAAATAAAAAATAAACAAAAAAAATTTAAATTAATAAATTAAAACCTGATCCCTTATTGTAAAATCGTCCAAATAAATTCTATAAAAAATAATTAATATTAAAGAAAAATAAATAAATAAAAAAAAAGAAAATTAATACACTTACCACTTTAGTTATTATCGTTAAGATCACAAATCCTGAAATAATAGAATTTAAATTAAACAAATAAACAAAAAAAAAATAATAAATAAACAATAAATTAACTTATTACTAACCATTAATAATTTATTAATCTATAAAAAAAAAATATTAGTTAAATAAATTTTAAATAATAATTAAATTATAAAATAAACACATATATCATTTATTACAAAATAGCCAGTTATTATTATTAAAAAAAAATATAAATAAATTTAAAAAATAAATAAATAAATAAATAAAATTCACTTACTAATAAATTCAATGATCACTAAGAAATTTGTTACTACTATTCTAAAATAATATAATTTAAAAAAATAATAAATAAACAAATAAAACAAAAGAAATTAACAAATAAACAATAAATTATTTACCATAACCGTTAGTAATTTATCCAAGTCACAATAAAAAAAATTAAAATGATATTAATTAAATTTAATAAAAAATTAAATCACAACCTTTTATTACAAATAAAATCGCTAATTAATATTAAAAAATAAATAAATAATAAATTAAAAATAAACAAATGAAAAAATTAAATTAAAGTGACTTACCCTATAGTCACTAATCGCTAATTCTACAATTTTCAACTGATCCTGAAATATAGAAATTTAAAAATTAATAATTTTAATTTATATATATTGACACTTCCTCCTTTCATTTTGCCTTACTACTTCACCACTCTACTGCCTCCCACTGCTTTCCACTTATCTTACTGTCTCTACTGCCTCTACTGCCTCACTACTCCAATTTCCCACTACATTACTCACTTAATTAGACACGAACCCTAAAATAAATTAAAAATATATTAAATAAACAGCAAAAAAAAAGAAATAAAAAAAAATATTAAAAAAAAATATTTACTTACTGCAGCTGAAGTTAGTAAACTTGCTTTCTTCAATTCTAAAGAAAGAAGTTTACAATAGTATATCAGCAAAAAAGATTATCAATTTATTAATTAATAATCAATTCAAGATCTGAATTCAGATCTAAATCTAATCTGAATCTGAATCTGATAGATCAGATCTGATCTAAATCTGAATCTGATAGATCAGATCAGATCTGAATCTGAATCTGAATTAGATCTGAATCTGATAAATCTGATTCAAATCTGACTTGTCAAATTTAAATTAGATTCAGTTTAATCTGAATCCGTGCAGAACACTAATTAGTTGAATAATTTTTGATACTTAACCTTTAAATATTATGCAATTAGAATCTTTTTAAAAATTTATAAAAGAACTTGATCTAATATTTGAAATTCTAAATGTTAAATTAATTAAGTAAACCATTTATAATGCTTATAATTAAACACTTTTCTTAATTCAAAAATTTATTGAAAATAATGTAATTTTAGTTAGTTTAACTGATATGTGAACTGGTAAAAATAAACTGGAATTTTTGGGTGTTACTTGTTCTTTCTTAGATAAAAATTTTACTATTTATAAAATTATTCTTACAATTGAATATATTAGATATCCTCATAATGCACAAAATGTATCTATGCATTATTTGTTATTTTAGATAAGTAGGTTTATGAAATATAACAAATGTAATAGTAACTAATAATAGGCAAATATAAAAAAACAATAAAAAAAATAAATAAAATTGCTTCAAATATAAAGTGGCAACTATGTGTTGTATACACAATACAGTTTATAGTAGAAAAAGGGTTAATTTTTGTTAAACTATTAGTTTTAAGAGCAAAAAAATTAATTGATTTTTTTTTAAGACCAAAACAAAGTAAAAGATTAGAGAAAATTCAAAAAAATCAAAATAAAGTTGATGTAATAAAGATTTTAATTTTATAATTTATGTTTATTAATTATTCAAATTATTTTTATATTTATATAATAATTTTTATAATATTTAGAATGCTGGTAAATCTATTGAATATTTCTTTCAAATAATTTTAAATATTTCAACCAGATGAAATTTAAGTTATTATACTTGGAATAGGTTAATTAAAATCAAAGGTTATATTTAAATGCTAATTATAAAATTAGTAAATAATGAAAATACTGATGCAAAAAAAAATGGAAAGCAACTTGAAAAAATCATATTGAGTTCTAATGAATGGAAACTTTTATAAGAATTAGTTATAACACTTGGTTCATTTGAAGAAGCAACTGATTATCTTTGTAGAGAAAAATATATTACACATAGTATTATGAATCTAATAATTGAACAAATAAAACATTTATTACTTTTACCATTATTTAATTTATCTAATTCATCTATATCTACATTATCTATATCACCTGTAACAGCTTTTAATATATCAGAAATATATCAAGAAATTGAAAATATGCTGATATATTTATTATGATAGAAGAAGTAGAAACATTAGAAAATTATGTTATTGAAAATAATTATAATCAAATAAAAATTAACAAATTTAATTTAAATAAACTATTAGAAACTAAAGATCTTTTAGATAAAGTAAGAAAAGATCTTTATAATATTATGTGTTTTTATTGGAAAGTTTTATCTAAAAATTACTTAATATCAACAATACTTAATTTCAGAATTAAGTCTATGAATAATAAAACAGAAGAAGAAGAAGTTTTATGCAAAAGATATGAAGAATATAAGGAAAATTATTTACCAACTCCTAATGAATTTCGATCTTCATCTTCAACTCAATCTGAATCATCAATAATCTTAAATCCAATTTATAAATCTAGGCTTTTTTTAATATTTAAACAAAATCAACCAAGAGCATCTGATGAAATTGAAGAATATTTAAAAGTAAATAAGATTCCCTTTTAGTCAATATCTATTTAATTGGTGGTTAAATAATAAAAATAAGTATCCAATTATTGCTAAAATAGCAAGATTTCATTTAGCTATTTCTGTAACATCAACACCATCAGAAAGGTTATTTTCTGATGCAGGAATTTACTTTCAGCAAAAAGATCTAAAATGAATTCAGAACTTTATTAACGTATAATGTTTTTAAAAAGAAATGCAATTAAAGTTAAAAGTATTTATGAATAATTACTTATATTTTAAATCAATTATTTGTATAATTTATTATAAATAAATTGTTATTTTATTGAAATATTATAAAACTTATTGTAAACCTAAACTCATAATTTTAAAGATTTCTATTTTTTAAAAAAGAAGCAAAAGTTCTAAATAAAAAATAAATAAATAAAATTTTTCCTTCCCAAAATTCAAGTTGAAATCCAGATCCAGAAAAGTATCTCAAAGAAAAAAAGAAAAGAAATGTGAATGATTTTTAAAGACAAATAAATGAAAAATGAAAAAAATCATCCCAACTTACCTTTCATAGCCCAAGTCGAAATTCAGGTTCAGAAAGGCGTTCCCTAAAGAAAATAAGCAAAAGAACTGGTAATGACGTTCTAAAAACAAAAAAGAAAACAAAAAACCCACCACAACTTACCTTTATGGCCCAAGCTGAAATCCAGGTCCAGGTAGCGTCCCCTAAAGAAAAGAAGCAAAAGGAACGTTAATGGCGTTCCAAAGACAAAGAAAAATGAAGAAACAAAAGCAATCCCCCACACCACTTTACCTTCATAGTCCAAGCCGAAATCCAGGTCCAAGAAGGCGTCCCCTAAAGAAAAGAAAGAAAAGGAATGTTAGTAACATTCCAAAAAAAAACCCAATTCCAACAAACTTTTTAATCCAAGCCGTTCAAGTAAATTCCGAAGTCCAAGTCCATGTCCATGTCCAATCCTAAAGGAAAAAAGGTAAGTTTTTTTTTTTTTAAAAAATAAAAAGCAATACTAAAAAAAAATAAAATAAAATAAAATGAACGGATCCGCATAACGTCCGATCAATCCGATGTTATCCGATGGATCCATCCGGATTATCCGCGATCCGTTTTTGGATGACGGATTGAACGGATTTCACCGGAGCATACCTCTAACCTATAGGAATTAGAGAAAATCCTAAGGTTAGAAACTCTAGCGTGTAGAATCAACTACTGCAGCCTTTCAACTTAGATGTTAAGATAACCGAAAATGAATCCGATGATAACACCAAATTGCATTTTTTAGTCTGTAACAAATTTATTTCCTATATTTTCAGCAACATCTTTTCCAACCTAGCCTCCTCCATTATTGTTAATAAAATTCATTAAATTGATCCAATGCATTCTTGGTATTGGATAAAACTCTGGAAGAAAGAGCGTTGTTGATGATTTCATTAATAAATCAAATGCATTTTTCGAAGGTCGTTCTTCACTAGAATTATCATCCAAATCAATAATTCTAATCTCTACAAAAACACCATATATTTTCAAAGCTTCATATACTTTACATTTATTCCCACTTTTTCTTTATTACCAAATTTCATTTTCCCAAAATATGCTTCGAAATTAACATTCCACAACTCCGGTTCAAGTGTATCAATAGCAAATGTTGTAAAAAAATTTTCAACAGTTATATTTTCATCTACCGGAGTACCTTCATCAAATAAAATAGAATTTTGTGTTTTATAATTAGATGAATAATTGGCATTTTAATAGAACTTTATGATAATTAGAATTAAATTTTTATTAAATTTATAAAATCAAGTTCATTTATATTTGACGATCATATGTATTGTTTGATCATATGTATTATTCGATCATATGTATTGTCCACATATAAAATTTTCACATGCTATAAAAATAAAAGCCGGGTCACCGGGTCATTTTCAAAATTTTGAACCGAAAAATTAACTTTTGATCAAAAGCATACTTCACATTGTTATTGGAAGTCTTTTTTTGTTACTAATTACATCAGGATTAAAATATTCCCAAAACCCAAGTTCTTATCTTTTTTAATTTTTTAATGAAGACAGTTTCTTGAAGATTAGCTTTACGCGTTGGACATCTTCGTTATGACATAATATCTTTTTTTTGTTAAACTTTTGGTTTAACCATTAAACAAACAAACAATTAACCGGTTAATAATTAGCCGGTTCCAATTACTAATGATTTTCATGACAAATACGGAAGCTATATTCCGGTTTTATGATGATCACATTGAAATTTTCCTTTCATGTCCTGAAACTTGTTTCACAAACTAAAACATTTTGACAATAAGATTAAATTTCGGCCGAACTTATGATAGTTAGCTCAGGTCATATGTCACATGACCTTATATTTAAAAATAAATAAATAAAATAAATTTTTTACTCAAAAAAAAAAAAAATCACTTTTACTTTTCAAAATGTTAACAACTACCGATAAGAAATTTAACCCTTATTTTAGTTGGTTAGAAAAAGCAAGATTAGATAATTATTTCAAATACTATAATTATAAACATTTTACTAATAGGAAGCAAATCAGTTGTAGTTCTAATGGAGCTGTTTCGCGTGCAAACTGGAATGATTCCGATGTTATTATGGTTTTGAAACAACCATTTAACTTAAATATTCATGAAATTGTTAACGAGGTAAACTATTATAATTACTTAGTTATTTTTATTTTTATGTAAAAAGTATTAACTTATTTCTTAATAGATAAAAATGCATCGAGAAGTTGATTATCATCCAAACATTATAAAATTTTATGGGATATCAATACTAGAAAACAAACATTTGTTGGTCATGGAATATGCTGATGGTGGTTCATTACAATCTTATTTAAAAGAAAATTTTGTTAACTTAGAATGGTGTGATAAATACCAATTGGCATTTCAACTTGCGAGTGGTGTAGCATGTATGCATAATGAAGGAATTATTCATGGTGATTTGGTAATGTATTTACACTTTTTTTTTATACCTTTTATTTGTCTATATATGATAAATTAACAAAATAATTTTGATTCATATAGCATGCACTTAATGTACTTGTACATCAAAAAAATATAAAGATTGCAGATTTTGGCCTATCTCGAAAATTAACTGATGCAACTATTTATTCAACAGACGTGTTTGGTGTTGTCCCTTATGTGGATCCAAAATATTTTAATAATGTCGAGAATAAAAATAAAAGCCGACATTATTATTTAAATCTAAAATCGGATGTTTACAGTATAGGAGTACTTTTCTGGCAAATTTCGAGTGGACATAAACCTTTTAAAAATGATGGATATGATGCACATTTAATTATAAAGATTAAAGAAGGCCGAAGGGAAAATATTATCAGAGATACTCCTATTGAATACAGTTGCTTATATAAAAGTAAGTATTACCAACATGCAAGCATATTCTGAAATATTTAAATAATTAAACTGGTTAAATTTTTTATTAGAATGTTGGGAGGAAGATCCAAGTAAACGACCATCTATGAAACAAGTTGTCGAATCGCTTAATACAATAATATTTAAAGAGAATAATAATGTAACACATTCTGTTAATTGCATAGAAAGTAAATTAGAAATGTTAGAAGATACGAATTCATTATCATCAGAAATTGATTCCGAGTTATATATAAGTAAATTAATACATAATTTACAAGATTACCATTCGGAATCAATGAATAATGAATGTGATTCACATATAATATCACAAGCAAAAAAATTATTTTTTGAAATATATGATATAGCGGATAGCATAAGTATTCTCATTGATAAGTTAATTGCACTTTTAATTCAAACACATGATGAAGGAAATGATTTTAACGAATCAAAGCATTTTATAAACCAATGTATATTTCTTTCGAACAAATATTCACATGATATTTTTGATTGGCTTAAAGGAAATGAAAATCAAATGAAATCAAAATACCTATTTTTCCTTGGATTTTTTTATTATAACTTTAAGAATGATAAAACTAAAGCTTTCGATTTATTTTTAAAGTCATCCACTAATAATTATCCTATTGCACAAGTTTATTTAAGCTTATGTTATAAAGAAGGATTTGGAATTAAGTTGAATAATAATTTGGCATATAATTGGATACAAAAAGCCGTAAAAAACGGAAGCATTTTTGGACAATTTAATCTTGGTGTTTATTATGAGAATATTGAAAAAGACTTTGATAAAGCCATTTATTGGTATCAAACATCAACAAGTAATGGAAATTTAAGTGGTTTATATAATCTAGGTAGATGTTATGAATTAGGAAAAGGAATTAAAAAATGTGCAAATAAAGCATTGGATATATACAAGGAATTATCTGAAAAAGAAGTTATGAGTGGAAAATATAGACTCGGAATATGTTATTATTTTGGAATTGGAACTTATATTAATAAAGTAAAGGCATTTAATATATGTAAAGATTTGGCTGAGAATGGATATCAAAAATCACATGTATTTTTTGGTCATTTATATTATAATGGTGAAGGTACAGAAAAGGATTTAGAAAAGAGTTTTTATTGGTATCAAAAAGCAGCGGAAAATGGATATGGATTTGCACAATATAACCTTGGTTATTTATTTGAAAAAGGTTTAGGAACAATGAAGGATTTAAAAATGGCTTTTTACTGGTATCAAAAAGCAGCAGAAAATGGATATGGATTTGCACAAAATAATCTTGGTTATTTATATGAAAGGGGTATAGGAATAATAAAGAATTTAGAAATGGCATTTTACTGGTATCAAAAAGCTGCAGAAAATGGACATGGACTCTCACAAAAAAATCTTGCAATATTATACTATAAAGGTGAAGGAATAGTTAAGAATTTTGAAAAAGCTTTTTATTGGTATCAAAAAGTAGCAGAAAGTGGTAATGTACTTGCATGGTGTAATATAGCTATATTTTATGAAAAAGGTGAAGGCATAGAAAAAGATTTAGAAAAGGCCTTTTATTGGTATCAAAAGGCAGCAAATAGCGGTAATTTTGTTTCAATGTTTAACTTAGCTTTATGTTATGAAAAAGGTGAAGGCACAAATAAGGATTTAGAAAAGGCATTTTATTGGCATCATAAAGCAGCTGTATGTGGTATTAAAGTTGCAATGTTTAACTTAGCTATATGTTATGAAAATGGTGAAGGAGTAGAAAAGAATTTTGAAAAGGCCTTTTATTGGTATCAAAAAGCAGCAGAAAATAATTATATTAAAGCACAAAATAGACTTGGTTATTTATATAAAAAAGGCAAAGGAATTGAAAGAAATTTAGAAACGTCCTTTTATTGGTATAAACAATCAGCAGAAAATGGACTTGTTTCTGCACAATATAGTCTTGGCCGTTTATATGAAAAAGGTATGGGAACAATAAAGAATTTAGAAATGACTTTCTACTGGTATCAAAAAGCAGCAGAAAATAGTGATATGCATGCAAAAGCACAAGCTAAATTTGCACGATTATATGAACAAGGTTTAGGGACAAGAAAATGTATAGAATATGCTATTTATTGGTATGAGAAAGCGAAAAGAAATGGAAACCAAAAGGTCGAAAAAAGGTTGAATAATCTTATAAAGCAGCAAAAGAGAATTAAAATCAAGAATAAAATGAAAAAGTTGCTTTCATGATTGTTATTCTTATAAATATTCATTATTAGTAGCGTCATTTGTCTTGAGTCGATATTTAAAAACTACTATTAATAATATTTATATACAATGCACATTTATACGAATGTGAGCTTCTAATAACAGCTCGTTTTTTCAAAAATAAAAAAATCCCATTAATAATAAAATTATACCTTCGGGTAGTGTTGTGCTGGGAATGTCCCAGATGTGATTGGGACAATTGGGAACATAATGTGAGACAATCTTACAATGCTTGGGACATGGAAAATTGACAACTCTGCCTTCGGGCACGGTCTCTAAAAAAAATTTTTCTTTGGGATTTTTCAAAAAACGAAGAGACACATTTTAACAATAAATCAATTTAACTATACTTTGTTTTAATGTCGCTTATTTATACGAACTTTAGAATTTGAGTGTTGTTTATCAGGAAATGTTTCCTCCGATTACTATTCTAAATTCATAAATTAAATTATGTAGGTTTTACATATAGGCTTTTATAATTAGTTCAAATAATTAAATTTAAAATTCAATAATCAAATCATTTAAACTTTCAAAATTTAAATTAAGTTCATTAATTTTCGTAACCAATAAAATACTTTAAATGATTTTAAAGGATATAATTCATCCTTAAAGATTTTATCTTCGAATTAAATAGTTATTATATTATAAATATGATAATACTGTATAGACACCATCAATCTTATTAAATTAAATTACCACAAAAAGATAAAATTAAGCCCTGAATAATGCGATAATCCATCCACATAAACGAGGAAGGAAATATTGAAGTGAATAGATCAGAAACTATCTTATAGAGCCATTAGCAAATTACGACCTTATTCCAAATTAGGTTACTATAACAAAATATCCAACCAATGCATTATTATTTTTACTCGTTACTAGATATCTTTTAATTATTATGAGACAAAATAAAAACATGCTATTTTTAACGTACTGATATTTTTTTCAGACAGATTAAACTATGTTTGCATAAATATCACTATTTAACGCATTACATCATTTGGATTAAAATATTATATATAAAAATACATTAATTTTTTCCTTTAAGACTAGAAATTTGCACCGCAATTAAATAGCTCTTTAAAGCGACCAACATTCATTGGACGGTTTTTTTATGAATTTCGTTAAATTTTCATGTGATACTAAAAAATGAATTGAAATGAATAAATTTAGCAAAAAGTTTAAAACAATGTTTAAGAATTTAATACAAATATTTTTACCTACTTTTGCAGTTTTAAATTTTCTTTTCCCATTATTTGTTTATCATTTCCATTAAGTATACATGAATTAGTCCCAGTTCTTAAAATAAAATTTCTAAAACAGGGGTCGATATCTTTTTAATTGGACGTGGATATATTATCTCCTTTATTTATACAAAACCATGGAACAATTAGATAAACTAGTCTAACGTACGTCTTTCTTACAATTGGTATAATAGACAAGCCGAACAAAAGTAATAGTATTCATTTGGATTTGCAAGACTTACGTATAATCCTCCAGAGCTACCTGCCTATAACGACTTTTGATATGATATAAAGAGTAATTATTTTTTATGCAATGACAGAAAGCCATATTTATATTTACTAGTTCTAAAGAGATAGATATTATGATTTTGGGTTTTAGCTCGCATCAAAACCACTCAATAATTTACCGACATATAGACTATAAAGTAAAAATTTTTTTTGATAGCTTCCTCCCTTTTACTCTTTATACTGCAAGCGCCCATATTATCAATATTTATTACGATACTCAAAATTTTTTTTCTCAAAAAAAAAAAATGGACGTAAAAAATGCCAAAATCCCTCTACATAGTCGTGCTGTGTAAGTTTTCATGAAAATTATTGAAGGGATTTAGAAAATGGTGGTAATTGTTACAAAATTTTATAACCAAGTTTAATAATAAATCAATGTAATAATGTAATAATAGTTGCCGAAGCAAAACATCGTGAAAGAAGAGCAAGGAATTGTTTCACAAAATGAATTGGGAAGTTACATATTTAACTTGGGTAACAAACTTGATGTAAGTTTTATTTAACATTTAAATTATAATACAGTATATAGATATTCTAAATTCTAATTATCCTTATTTGATAGGAACTACAATTCCTAACCAACTAACGATACAATTCAAGATACTATTATATGGCTTGAAGGAACCAAGAAGCGAATAAGAAGAAATTAGATAATAAAGGAACGCTCACTAATTTACTTACAATAATCCTTTGTTTATTATTTATAAATTGGAGGTTTGCTATTAAAATCACGTTACGAATCCTATGATATACTATGTTCGTAACTCGATAAACCTCCCAAATATGCAAAAATTATTAAACAATTTCTTGAATCCATTTAATATACTTATTAGATTAATTTTTATCTAAAACGAAATACATATACGAATAATTAAGATCAATGAAGTTTACATTTGCAGTTAGATGATATAAATTTAAATATTTGCTGTCTCATAAGATAAATTTAAGGCTTGTTAGCATTATGTAAATACTTGCTAAAAAAATAAAAAAGGTTAAAAAAAGGATTTTTGAGCGATACATCAAATGGAGAATCTAAATCTAATGTACTGTAATCGTTAACTATCCAAGCCTAAATAGACACGTCATCATTATTGAATTAAGAGAAAATTAATTCGAAATTCCATACCCACTTTAAAGATAAAACAGGCTATCATATGGTAAAATCTTTTCTGTTATAAAAAAAAAAAAAAAAAAGAATTTAAAAATATAATAAATTGAACTCAAAAAATGTTTCTGTAAATATTTACATATATGCGCCAAATTGAAAAATCTGGACAATCCATGGCAAGCGTAGTATTAGCAAATTATTGTTTTCTCCCCAAATTAAATGAACAATAACAATATCATTAACAGATTTTAAAAAGCTCTAATTCGTGTCAATGCTTATAGTTCTTTTCGTCCACCGTACTACTAAGGTAAGTATAGTATTTTTAAATAAAAAAAGTGTATAACTAAAGAATCCTCCATTAAGACTACCTCCGATCCAAATATTCAAGGTCCCTACCCCAAATAAGGTTTTAAGGTTCTGACCAATACGTTTAAGTTCAGCCTAAAAAATAAAGAAACATTTCTAAAAGACAAATAATTAAACCCATTATCTGATATTGAATATTCAAAAACATTTTTTGGGCTCCAAATTTTTTTAAGAAATATTTTCTTTTTTTTTAAGAAAAATGTCGCTTAAAAAATAAATTAGTTTTATATATCCATGGAAATAAATACTTCTGACATTAAATTAAGGTTACGGTAAATTATTAAAATACCATTATATCATTATATTCTGGAATCTGGATTGAATGGGATTTGGGTCATTGGAATAGGTAAGAAGTTAGGTATTTAATTGCCTCAAAAAATCTTGTTCGATTAATTGGATCAGGATTTATCAATAAAATATGAAAACATTTAGACGTACGACTGTCAAATATCTTTAATATATGCTTTATTAACATTTTAATATTCTTCAAAACGTAATAATTATAATTTACGCATCTCGTGACATCTCAAGAAATCCTAAAAGACACCTTAGTAAGATAATTTCCAAATTTATTTACGTGGCACTTTTAAACCCTTTTTTTTTCTCTAAAAACAAACAAATACACTGATGAAAGAAATCATAAATCGAAATACCAAAAATAAAAGCAAAGTATTGTTATTTCTATTATTACCATTTGATATTAAATTTTGTGGGAGTGATTCTTAAAATTTATTGCGAATCTTGGCTTCTTAAATATTGTGGAGAGTTTCATAAAATTTATTGTGAACCGTGGTTTCTAAAAATATAATTCTCATAAATTGCGATTTGAAGTTGAATTAAACAAACTTGTTCGATGATAAAATCTAATAATGTAAGGATAAATACCAACTTCACTAAAACGGGTACAAGAGCCTAACAATGTCCCATATGTCTAAATATATACTCATCAAATGTACCTTTTGTCTTTCAGCAGTAACAAATCTCTTGTAAGTAGCTTCAAAAAAAAGTTGTATTACTAAAAAAATAATCAGAAAAGACGCATCGTGTTAGATTTTTAGTAACGCATTTTTGTCAAACCATCAGTCACATTATGGTGCAATGATTTTTTGTTGACCCAGACATTCCTCACAAGAAAATAATTTATTTGTTAAAAAAATTGTAATACAAAAAATCATTTTCTTTTTGAATTTCTTGACTCTTCAGGTTTGATTGCTTCGGGTTGTAGCGATCGAATATATATTATTTTAATATATCTCAGATTTTTTTATTTATTTACTTTTTTATTACTTTTAGGTTATTCACTTCTTTGGGTCGGTAAAAATCATTAACCATGATGAGTTGTAACTATAAATAATAACGCGTCTCAATAATTTATTGTAATCATGATCAGTTGTATCATATTAATAAAAATAACACGTCTCAATAATTCATTTTTAAAAATCAGTAACCATGAAGAGTTGTAAAAATAAATTAACGAGTCAATAATTTATTTTTAGAATTCTGTAATCACATGATCAGTTGTATCAATAAAAACTAACGCGTCTCAATAATTTATTTTTAGAAATCAGTAGCCATGATAATAAATAATAATGCATCTTTCAATTAGATCAATAGATCAATGATGTAAATAAAAACATTTTGCATTACGCGTCTTTGATTTTATTATAAATACTCTCCACCTCACCTCTTAAAAATTTTAACTTTCTTCACATCACCCCTCAAAAACTTTCAACACTTTTCCTTTACCTTTCCCTTATAAATTTTACCTTTCCTCTTAAAAATTTCAACATTTTTTCCTTTACCCTTTCCTTATAATTTTAAATGTTATATAATTCATCGATGGAATATCTTGGATTAATTTTTTCGGATAATTTTCTGATTTATTAATATATTTATTACACTTTGTTAATGTTCCAAAAATATTTATAATTGAAAAATTAACAAAATTCTTACGAATTCGCCAAGCTAACATGCGGCCACATGATCGATGCGAATTTGGGTCAGTTTCATGACAACTAGGATGCAAATCATCGGGTTTCTGCAAAGTATGCAAAAAAAATTTTTTATTTAATAAAATACAAACGTCCTCAATTTTATTTTATTTTTTTTTAAATATAATATACTGTATATATCATATGGATAAACATAAAAATATTCAATTCTTTTTAGGTCTAATATAAGTATCTATTTTCTTGCAACAAGTGATACCAGCCGCAAAACTTTTTATAATAGGTTGATTTGGAACGGTTGATTCGATATCATATCTTGAAAAGAAACGCACAAGAAAAGTTCAAAGTTGCACCATAACAAGAAATCTACCAGGGCAATGCCTAACACCTCTACCAAATTGAAAGAAGGCTTTTGGCCTTTTCGATTCATTATCCAAGAATCTTTCGGGTTTAAAATTTTCCGGGCAAATAACCTTCCTTGATGTCAATATACATCATCCCTTTCACAATTAAAGTTGATCAGATAATATTACTTTTCTTGATATTAGAAAGTATAAAGAAATTTGTTGATATGATTTGTAGTTTTAATTGAAACTTTTTATAATCAATAACACTTCCTTAAAAGATTTTAATCTGAAAATCACTACTTCTCATTAGTCATTTTTTACTTAAATTCTTTCAATTGATTTTTGATAATTCAATATTTGTATAAAATGTCAAAAAGTTTAGCATTAGTTTTATTGCAAACGCTCAAGTTTCAAATTTTTCTCAACTTGAATCACTTTTAACATTTTTACCATCTTCATTACTTTTAGTTAAACATTTTCATCTTTGTTATCTTTTTAGAAGCAAAATTTTAAAGAACGAAACGAAATATAGAGCACATATTTTATTATTAAAAATTTTATTAGATGCTTTAATTTTTACAATAATAAATATTGAAAAGTTTACCTTAGAATCATCTCCTTATGATCGTGGTTTTAGTAATGATAATTTTGCACCAAATTTAATATCTTACAAATTAATACTCGCGTTAGTTCATCTACACAAAGTTCATATATTTAATTCAATCAAATCCCCAACTTTAATCTCTTTCAATTAATAAAACACCAAATGCTATAAAACATTATTCCAATTCATTAACTTCAATTAAGTTTGAAGTTTATAATTTTACACTTGCCCTATCTTTGGATACATTTACTGCAATTTATTTTAATTAAAAAAATTTTTATGAATTTTTAACAGTTTCTTTTATTTATTTTTCTTTACTACTCTATTATAATAAAAAAAATAAACGATCCTTTTCTCTATAATTAAAATTTAAAAATATTTTAAAAGTAATTTTATTTTAAAATTCGCCTCTCAGCTTCAAAATAGAATAATTACACAGGTAACTCATAAAGGTAGGAGTTCCTTTCTATTTGCTTTTTGCTGTTTTAAAAGAATTTAAAGAATATAAAAGTGAATGTTTTTAACATGTTCTTCTAATTGAATGATTATTTTTTGATTTTTTAGGTTGGATCACTTTAGTCTGAAGTTTAAATAAAAAAAAAAAAAAACCTGAAAATATAGAGGAAAACGAAAATGAATAAAATCACCTATTTAACTGACGCAGCACCCAATGCGATCGAAAATCCTGCTTGAAAATAAAATAGAAACAAAATAAAACTAAAAAAACAAAAATAAAAAATAAATTTAAAAAAAAGAACTTATTTATTTGCCAAAAAAACTGAATAAATATAAAATAGAAATTAAAAAGTTGTAATTAAAAATAAATAAAAAAAATCGAAAGAAAAAGAAAGAAAAAGAAAAACCTACATTAAGCAGCAGCCCGAATATGAACAAAAAATTCTAAAAAAAAAAAATAAAAAAAAAAAAATAATAAATAATAAAAGAAAAATAATATCCTTAAAAAAAAGAATTTAATACTACAAAATTTAATAAATAAATGCCGCGAAATTTAAATTATAATTCGGCTAAAAGCTAAAATTCTGAAATGTAAACTTTAAAGTTAACTATATTTAGAAATTGTGAAAAAAAAAAATTGGGCATATTGTGATTGGTCAAAATAATTTTTTATAAGTTCGTCACAAACAATATCGATATATTCAAAAAGAGATTCGACTTTCGTCTGAAGTTGGAATTCAGACGAAAATCAATTTGTCACAAACGATTTCGATTAATCGATTCCAATCCCTAGTTGAGACAATATTGATTAATGAATATTTATGACTAATTTCAATTTTCTTAAAACCTTCTGATACAAATTCTTAATAAATATAAACGAATATGAAGTCGATCGACTGTTCCGAGATCGACAAATAAAAAAAAATAAAAAATAAATAATTAGAATACCGAAAACGGTTTAAAGCAATAGTAGACTCCTGAATTTTCCAAGATTAATTTACAGTATATAATGTCTGTCTGATTTTTTTTTCGACAAGGAAAAAAAGGGCTTTTTACTCATGAAGAAAACGTTATTATTATACATTCTATTACATTTTACATTGGCAGTTCTTGCTGATTGGACCACCGTAGAACATGATTTTAATATGTGCAACCAAGTCATACCTTCTGATTATGCGGCGGTCCATATTGATGATGATGGCGCTGCTTATTCGACGTCCCTTTTGGTCAGGAATGTTGAAACTGTAAAGCATGAGCCACCCTTAACAACTATTAACGTCACTATGTGGGGGTGTACCTATGATTGTCACTTTAGCTTTATGTTGAATATAAAC
>CAJVPP010001839.1:0-17613 GCA_910592005.1 Funneliformis mosseae
TCAATTATTATAATATATAATTTTTATAGTTTTAAAATATTAATTTATTAATAATACTATTTCAAGTCAACTCGAGTCAAGTTGAATTTGAGTCAAGTTTAAATCGAGTTGAGTTAAATATTTAACTCGACTTAAATTTGATTTGGCTCGCAAATCATCAAGTCAAAAAAATATAAACTCAACTTGATTTAAACTCAATTCAGCTTATCTGACTCATAAATTAACTCAACTCGTCTAGAACTCTATATATTACTAAAAAGCTTATATATCTCTTCAGAACTTTCCATTTTTTCATAAAGCTTTATTAAAATATTTTGCCTTAGAAATCACTTCTTTAACTTTACTTTTGAATAATGCTTAAGATCTATCCTTATTTAGTATTAATGTATAACATAGTTATATAAAAACTTTATAGTTACATATCATATGATTAAAATGTTATAAGTTGAAAGTCATATATATTAACTAATTTTAGCTGAAATTATAAGTAAGAAAATTGCCTTATTTAATAGATATTTAATTTATATAAAGGTAAAGAAATTTTATATAATATTTTTAAAATTTACAGTTTATTATTTTAAGAATTTATATAAATAAATTCCCTTTTATGAAAATGTTTTAATTAATAATTTTAGTCAAAATATAATGCCAATCTAAATTAAGAAATTTATGATAAAGTCATAAGTTATAAAACTTATTTAAATGATAAATAACTTATAATAAGTTATGTAAATCATATTTAGATTTTAAATCTTATATTATTTAATACAGCTTTTTAAATTCAAAATAGCTGTAAATAAAACCTCA
The DNA here is from genome assembly GCA_910592005.1 of Funneliformis mosseae. Classification (NCBI taxonomy): domain Eukaryota; kingdom Fungi; phylum Glomeromycota; class Glomeromycetes; order Glomerales; family Glomeraceae; genus Funneliformis; species Funneliformis mosseae. The sequence goes on from CAJVPP010001839.1 coordinate 808, forward strand.
AAATGTATCTTCATTATTAGATTCAACATTATAAATCTTATTGGAAAGTTGCAAATAATACCTTGATATCAGTTATGTTACTTGTTTCTTTTAAGTTTTCACCAATATCAGAAATATCAATTAATAATTCTATATTTTTTTAATATAATTGACCTTTTTCTCATCTGTATTTTTAACCTTTCTGCTAGAGGATTTTTTAAAACTCAAGAGATATCTTTAGTATATATTTTTGTGCATTATTTAAATCTAAAGCTTCTAAACCTTTAGACCTCTATCTATTATTATTGAAAATATTGAGATAAATATTTCGCTTATCAAATTATATGCCAAAGTATAATAATTGTAATCTTTACTAATAGAAGTTAGACTGTTATACTTTGATTACATATTCTTTTAGTAAGAAGGTAAAGTAAATTTTGACAAAAATGTCATGATTGTATCTCTGATCATTCCTTAAGGGAACAGTTTTTGTTATATAATTAAAGAGTTTTGATCTGTACAGTTAGTAGTAAGTACATTATACAATAAAGTGATACTATTATATATACAAAACTGATATATAAATATATTATCTTTCTGTTACATATTCCAAAATTCTTAATATCATGTATGACTTTTATTTCGAATGTTTATTAATATAGGAAATAAAATATATAATTTAACTTGTAGTTGTAATATATAGAAATACTTTATGATAGTTCTATATTAATACTTGCAGAGATTTTTCATTATCTAAACTATCTATACTAACACTATCGCTTCATTTTATTTCAATCATAAATATTCTGAAATATAAATAAAAAGATTGATCATAGACATTAGTTATAATTATACAAAATATATTATAGAAAATAAATTAAATAAATCAAAAGTTAATAAACCTTAATTTAGTAAAAGTCTTATCCAAAACTTCTTGCTTCTTCCATAATGCCAATAAATTTTTCAAAAATCCTAAACGAAAATTTCATTTACTATAAATGTACAGTCATAATAAAAAAAATATTCATACTTTTTAAAATTGCATGTTTTGTCAGCATTTCTTAGTATTTCTATTTATTTTGATTTAAGTAATAAAAACTTCAAGGTGTCTATATATTTGTAAAATGTCATCAATAAATATCGCATGTTTATTAAGTTCTAGATTAGAAATATAATATGTAAACTCAAATTCAATCACTACTATGTGAAATTAAAAATAAATTTATTAGATGTATTTATTCGCAATTTAATAAGTGTTAACACTTTTTTTCTTTTTATTGATATAAAATAAATTGCAAGAGCAGATGTTTTTATTTTGTAAAAAATAATTATACAAATTATTTGACATTTAATAAAATTCTAAACTAATTATAAAATCATTATCGCTTCATAATAATTATGCAAATTTTCTTAGTGTCACAATGATATTTTGCCATCCCAAAGTCAATTAAGTAAACAACATTATTAGTATTATCAAGCAAAATATTTTCCTTACGAATATCATTATGAAGTACACCTCTATTGTGAATTACATTTAATGCAAGAAGACCTATAACTCTTTGCTGTCCTGTTATATGTTTATAATTATTTAAAGCAGAACCAACAAGAGTCATTCTGATAGCATAATACATTCCATCATAAAAGCCATAACACAACAAATTTGAAATATGAATTCCCTGAATATCAGAGAGAATTATATAAATATTGACTTTTTGTTGCATTTCTTTCAAGATATGTGGGGTTTTTGATAGATCAGTACACTTTAAAGCAATTGTATTTCCGTGAAATTTACATAGGAGTGTCTTTTCAGTTTGTCCTTGACCTAATATACTCTTATATTTGAAATCTGCAAAGCTAAGATTTTGAATAGGTGTCTGCCCTTTTTCGTTTATACTAAAAGATGATTTCTTCTTAGAAGCTATGACTGTCGTTCTTTCCTTCTTAGTTGATTTAGTAGCTGATTCAGAATCAAAAACTGACTGTTTTTTTCTTTTATCAGTAGTTATAACAAGATTCCTAAAATAGGAATCTGCACATAAAACCTGAACTATATATGCATATGTTTTAAGAACCGGTGGTGATTGAGACTGTATTAGAAGGGTATTTGAAATATAAAGCACCGATGGTTCATCAGCTGGTCGGCGTAGAAACCAATGATGTTGATAGGTTGATAACACGCCATACTGAAGTTGAGTTTTTGACATATAGGTAAAATATGTTGAGTAATATTTTTTGCATGTTCGTTCATTTCATAACGTTCATTTGTTATCAAAATACAGAAATGTTTGTTCACCATCTAATAGTAACAATTGTAAAACGTGCTCTCTCTTAATCTCGATTGGTGCGATAAATTCAAATGCAGCAAATATAGCAGAAAAGTCCGGTATACCAGCGATAAGAACTGGTTGTCTCGAAAATTCATAGTCTGGCAAAAGAACGTTTAAAACTTGACAAATATTGCTATAAAAAGCATTGCGAATATCCTCTTCATTAATACAAGACGAGAAGTTGCTAAATTGTGACCTTTCAAATTTCGGTTCATTGTCAAAATGAAACTTATTAACTTCTTCAAAAAGATCATTCCAAAGACGAATCTCCGTTGGAAATCGATCACCTGAATATATAGTATTCTGTGAAGTAATAACATTATGATGATACCCAATAGGTAACGGAATACATGATAATGCTTGTTCTTAACTAAGAAGCCCTAAAAAATAGCCTTAGTTACTACAAAAATAAATGCTTTAAAAGATGTCTGTTGAATAAAAAGATTAAACTATTTTTATGATTGAACCTACTTTGCTTATTTAACTCAATGAAAAGATTCGCAAGATCTTCAGTCGGTCCTCCAGGAAATTTATAAGGATCGGCAAGAAGTTTTTCTCTGGTCAGATGAAGAAATTGACGACCATTAACCCTTTCTCTACGAAAAATTTTATATTCTTTCTTCTTAAGGCCAAAGTTCTTTGTTTGTAAAAAATGGATAAGTTCTTCAGTATCAAATCTTTCAACATCCTCGACCGTAGTAGTATTACTGGTAGACATGTTTGAAAAAAATATATCGTGGAACAAAAGCAGCAGTTGTACAATTTCAGAAAAAAAGCAACAAAAATGTGATATATGATCGCGCAAATGATCATATACTGCGCCCGACTTTTGCTGTACCGTTGCATGTAGAGTGATAGTTGACATATCGCTATTATAGGGATATTTGCTCGGATAAAAAATGGTGGTGTTACGTTCAGAGAAAAAATAGAGGTGGAAATGCGAGTGTTAATATAATTTTTTTATGTCACGCAGGCATTGTATTATTACACGTGACTTTTTACGAGGAATACAATATATCGATGCTTTTTATTAATGAAATAAAATGTTGCTGACGCAACAACTAACTGATACAAAAATAGATTCTTATAAGTTACAGATATAAAAGAAACATTGCCAGAGCAACTGATACATAAAAAATTGCGAATAGGCCCCCTTACATTAGCATTGATTTTCCGCCGATTGTATAATCTCATCAGTTGATGAATATGTACAAACAGTACCCGCTGGAGTGGAGGTTCATTTTTCACCTTATGAATTATAAGACCATTCATTAAACGCCAACTTCACCCGATTGAGAATAAAATCAATTGGCATTTTAATTGTTTACGCAATTATGATTTAATGATACATAAATTTTATTATTTTTTATTATTATAAAAAGAGAATCTAATGCTCTTTTACTACAGTGAATGGTCACAATTACAAACTTTTTAAATATTAATTTAAACCTTACTTTTTAAATATTTAAATATAAACCTTTGATTTATTTTTTTCTCTCGGAAGCTTTTTTTTCACTGCCTTTTCATTCTATTCAAGAAACATTCCGGACCATAAAAAAAAAAAAAAAAAGAAAAAAAAAATTAAATATTATTACCGCAACGTAATTTCAATTTTTTGAAAGATGAGGGAATTGATTAAAATCGCACAACAAACATATAAAGATCATTTTAATGACCAATTTAAACAGCAGTTTAGAGAACAAACAAGGTTCGAACCCATTTATTTTTTTTTTTTTTTCCTTGGGTTACAAACGATAATTGGGTACGCACTTGCACATCATATATTTTTTTTGTGTAATGAAAAAAAATATGTGCGCTTTTACGCCAGATTTTCGATATCGGAAAAAAATTTATAACTTTTTCTCCACGATTTTGCATTAATATTAAATATTCACAATTTTCATCCCTTATATTTTTCCCATAAATTTTTTTTTTTTATAATTAGATTTGCCATGAATAGAATTTTAGCATTATTCAAAAAAGATAATGGAGGAGAAATTACTTATCCATTAGAATTAGAAAAATCTTATAGAATATTAAAAAAAGTTTTAGGAGTAGGTACTTTTGCTGTTGTAAAAGAATGTGTTGATAAAAGAACCGGGCAATCCTATGCTTTAAAGATTCTTGCCAAGAAGGCAATAAAAGGTATGTATAAAATTCTCACCTATTATACTTTTTTTTTTCCAATGTGCATTGACTTTTGATTTTTATATAGGAAAAGAGAATATGTTAACCACAGAATTGGATGTATTAAAACAAGTCAATCATCCAAATATTGTGCAATTACACGATCTTTATGAATCAAAGGAAGGTGTATATATTATAACGGATTTAGCCAGCGGCGGAGAATTGTTTAATCAATTATTACTAAAAGGTTCTTATACGGAACAAGACGCCGCGAATTTGGTAAAACAAATATTAGAAGGCGTTGCCTACTTACATGATCATGAAGTAAGTTAAAAGTAACGAGTGATTTTATTTGTGAGATTATTTTTTTTTAATTTGATCATTTAATGTTATGTAGATAGTGCATAGAGATTTAAAACCCGAAAACCTTTTGTTTAAGGATAAATCGGATGACTCAAAGTTGATGATTACAGATTTCGGTTTATCAAAAATTTTGAAAACCGATAATGATGTATTAATGACCGCATGTGGAACACCAGGGTAAATCATACTATTTAAAGAAGTTAATCAGTTGAAAGAGCGATCGCATTAACATGTATTTCTTTCTTTCTTTCCCAAATATAGTTACGTGGCTCCTGAAGTATTATTACAAACGGGGCATGGTAAACCCGTTGATATCTGGAGTATAGGTGTTATAACGTACACGTTATTATGCGGATATACACCATTTTGGGGTGATGATCAAGCCACATTATTTGAAAATATTATGTCCGGTGTGTATGATTATGACGAAGATTATTGGTCAGAAATATCAATGAAAGGTAGGTAACCTTTAAAGAAAATTCTCTTATATACCAAGAATCATTTAATAACTTTGCCTTTGTGATTTATTTAGCCACGGATTTTATTGATAGGATGTTGACGTTTGATCCATCAAAACGCGTGACAGCACATGAAGCGTTAAATGATGAATGGTTCAAGTCTGCTGCCGACGTTGATATTTTAGAAAACGTAAGGAGAAATTTTTCTGCAAAAGAAACGTTTAGAAAGGCTATTAATCTTGTACAAGGTGTTAACCGCATGACTCGCATGCGTAAACATCTCAAACACGGTGATGAAAATAATGTTGAAACGGGTGATCGACAACTTTTGAAGGAAACTGAGCCTGAAAAGGAAAAGTGACGAATGAATTAGCTCGAATATAAAAAAATTAGAAAGGAATAGATGTGAATGAATTAATTTTTTTCACATATTTTATTCTTTTCCCTTGTATTTTAATTTTTAGGATTTGCAAGCATTAATTATAAATGGCAATGTCCGGTATCGTGTAAATTATATATATTAATGATTTGACACATTATAATAATTTGTTTAATCTTTCTTTAATAATAATAAAAATATTTCTAAAAAATATAATTTTTATTGTAATAATAATTAATGTAAGGATGTAAAATGATTTCCAATAATAAAGAAATGACAAAAAGGGTAAAGTTAGTCTATGATGATGATGTGGATGATGAATAATTATTATGTACAAAATTAAAAATTAAAATGGAAGTATGGAGGGGGTTTTTTTTAAAGTAAATTTGATTGCAGCTGGACTAGCCTTTCAATGCTTGAGTATCGGAGATAACACGTGGTTCATAACTCCGACCATTAATTGTACTTGTTGTAATCGTAGATGTTATGGTTGAGGTTTGCGTAGTTGTATTTGTTCCAGCGTCAAGCTCCGGCGGTTCGATCCATCCATTTGGTACAACACCTTTTGATTAAACGAGTTGAAATGCAAGTTACAAAGATATTATTCGGTTAAAACAAATGGTTATTACATCTTTATGTTATACCTCTAATATTTTACACTTTTTGTACCTCAACGTTTGTCATGGAAGTTGTGGTAGGAACAAGTACTTCACTAGCAAATAATTTTTCCATGGAACTCATTATCCAATTATTAGAATGAATACCTGATTTTAATTTTGATATTCATAATTGTATTCGTGGAAATTTGAGGTAACTAAAAATCTTAAGGTACAACATAGAAAAGATGTAATGTATGGAATTTGAAAGTAAAACCTACATGGAAAGAAGGTTCCTAATTTGGCGGCTCTGTTTATCCAATCTAATAAGTATATATATTTTAATTCAGAGATTTAATCTAAAAAAAAACCCCCTTCTAATCCTTTGTTTACTTACTTGGTGCGGGCTTACCAACCAACCGGCTACATAATTCACTCGAGTAATGGTTGCAATTTCTAAAAAATGACCATAAGAATAATAATAATAAAATTTTTTTAAATCAAATTGGCCAATTTTTCAACTTGCATTTCAAAAAAAAATAAAACAAAATAAAACCTCGTGAGTAAATTATAACTATTTCCGCTCCATTCGATTGATAGCTCATCAATGACATTTTTTATCTCTTCCTTGTCCAATGTTGTATATCCCATTGCAATGGATTCTCTACAAAAAGAACATTGAGCATTTCGCATAAAGAATTATTCAAAAGGTTTTGAGAAAAACTTACTTAAATGTTACATTCGGTGGACCAATTTTTGGCCTCATTACAAAAACTCCAGTAAAATCATAATCATGACCTCCAAAATTGTATTCCCTTCCTAGAATTTCTACACCGGAATGAAATACTCCAACTCCAATTCTATAACCGATATCTGTGATTTTTCCCCTCGGTAACTATAAAAATACTCGAGTATAAGCCTTTCATTCTTTCAAGTTCTATTAATACCTCATCAACTTACCATATCATATACGTTCAAATATACCTGTATCAAATGAATAATTTGTTTATATATATATTTTTCAAAAGGAAAAAATAAATAAATAAAGAAATAAAATACCGGAATATGTTGTTCTCCAAATAATGGAACTTCGCTGGAGTCGACAATAGAACTCATTCTTTAAATAATGTTTTGTAAAAAAATAAAATAATTTAAAAAAACAAAAATAAGAAAAATTGGTGTGATGGAAAATTTTGTTTGCCATTTATAACTTTTTTTTTTTTTTTTTATCGCTATGACTTTTTATAGCTCATTTAGGAATAGATCGTAATAATTTAATTAGGAATGTACCAATGTAAATAACATGCAACAAGGTGTCCAACAACAGTTGATAACTGTTGATATCGTAATACATTATTGCCGATATTAAAGTTCTCCGTACCAATCAAAAATCTCTCAAATTCTAATCCGAAGAAACTCAAATTTTCAGATCAACGGATGATCTTGTAGATGAAATTGAATGACAAACAAACTTTAATTGGATCTCATATAAATTACATCGCCTGTCTATTTATACGTTTTTTTAACGACAAATGCGCGCGAATTTATCTTTTACTCTTCGACGACCGTTTATTTTTAATGCTAATGTACAGCGTATTATTCAAAAACAATGTATTTTTCAACAAACTTTACGACGACCCTTAAGTACTTCACTAAAACCAGAATGCTTTGTCGAAGATTTGGAAGGTGAAGATAAAGGTATCGCAAATTTCGTAGTAAGAGACTTTAATTAAAAATGACCAAATAAATTATTAAACTTAATTGATATATAATTAGGAATTTCTATAATAAATCTTAATCGTCCAACTACAAAGAATGCTTTCTCAAGAAAACTTGTAAGAGAATTTATTGACGTTGTGGACAACTTAAGAAATAAAAGGTTACTCAAAATTCTTGTTTAACTCGTCATCCACATTAACTTGAATCTTGAGTTTATCTCACAAATTGAGTTGATATTTATAGCGATGTTCGAGTTGTTTTATTGAGGAGTTTGGTAGATCGTGCATTTTGTTCAGGAGCGGATCTAAAGGTTAATTAATTTTGTTCTACGATTAATATTGTTATCAAATATTAATTACTTCATGTGATATACAATAGGAACGAGTTAATATGTCAGAACCAGAAATTAAAGAATTCCTTCAAAATTTGCGAGGAGCATTCCGAAATCTCGAAGTCAGTAAAAATTCAACTTTCTCCTATCATAAATTTTATACTTACGTGTGATTATATAAACCTATTTTTTTTTTTCAAATAGACACTTCTCGTACCAACAATTGCTGTAATTGATGGCATTTGTTTAGGTGGGGGACTTGAGTTGGCTCTGTGTTGTGATATGCGCGTTGCCGGTAAGTGAAGGCCTTGACTTTTTCTCATACGTTGTCTCCTATTCAAATCGTTTAAATTTAGGTGAACATGCTAGACTTGGACTTCCCGAAACTAGACATGCTATAATACCAGGGTAATTATTAATCAGTCTTAATATATACCTTAATTTAATGATTTACGTTGTTCGTTTAATATTGATTAGTGCTGGTGGTACTCAGCGGTTGTCACGCGCTATTGGTTTTGCAAAGGCTAAAGAAATGATATTTACAGGGCGGACATTAAACGCAAAAGGTGCACTTGAAGATGGTACGTTCATAATTTGCTATAATCCCTCAAGAAGTCAAGTTCTTTTGTCTAATAACAGGTAACCAATTTTTTTTATTTATTTAGGGATTGTTAATTATGCAACAACGGAAGGTTCATCGATAGTATTTGCAATGAATATGGCAAGAGAAATTTTGCCATGTGGTAATTAAGATTCTTTATCATTAAATCCTTACTTCATTGTTGAATATTGATACTTATTTTTTCGATGAAAGGACCAATTGCCGTTCGTATGGCTAAATTGGCTATTGATCGTGGCGGACAACTTGATCTGTACGTTAAAATTCGAATTACAAATCAAAAATAAATATTTTTCTCAAGAATTCGTATAGTAACTTAATATATTTAACCTATTTTAGGGATTCTGCATTGGAATTTGAACAAGATTGTTACGCTAAGGTTATCCCTACAGAAGACCGAGTCGAAGGTAATATATATAATATACATAACAAATTATTCATATAATCTCTATATATATATATATTTTTTTTTTTGGATTTTTTATTTTGTAGCATTGAAGGCATTTAATGAGAAAAGAACTGCTATCTTTAAAGGAAAATAAATAATAATTTATTTTATTTACACAAAGTTAATTAACATGTTTAATTTATATTAAAAAGACTTGAAATGAATAATAGATGACGACAATGTATTGACATAATTTATTAGTCATACGTGCTACGATATCATATTGTTTGTCGGTCTATTTTCCACGTTATTCACATGAGCAAATATTTACCATTTGTAACATTTGTGTACCATTATTCAATTTATGGAACAATCAAAAACATTTTAATTTTCAACCGAATATCTTCCTCGTAATTTTACTTACGTGATAACATAAATTTATTTATTATTGTTAAGAATTTCGAATTTCAATATTATGAAGTTTAAAACTTCAATATGAGAACACGTATGACTATCACCTTCATTCCATGAATAGACCATTGAATATAGAAATTCCAAAAACAAATAACTCTGTTTTAGTTAACAAAGAATAATTGGTGATAATTTTAAAATATATCACAATGTGAGATTATAGTTTTCGGTGATGTATAACGAAATATTTAATTTTTATTTTTTGATCCCTGGATTTTCTGGTAGACCCTAATTTCGATCTGTAGGACATAAATTAAATAAGTTAATTATTATATATGCTAATTTAATCATTTAAATATTATTTCACACTGGTAACATTTTTTTGAGTAATAATAATAGGTTAGATAATATTATTTCAAGTATTATTAAAATCTTTTATTTAGTATTTGTTACACGAAAATTTAAATAATATTTAGTAATTTAATTTAAAGCTCTTAAAATTTTATTTTCAAATATAATATTTATCAGATTTATAAATTTTAATAATTTTTATTTATTGACTAAATAATAATTATTTGAATAAATTATATTTATAATATAAATTATTTAATTCATTATTTAATTTAATTAGATAATTTAATAATATTTTATAATTAAATAAATTAATTATTTTATTATTTATAGATAGTAAAATGATATATCATAATTATGTTATATTGTGATATACTACTTAGATTAGATTATGACTACCACTATGAGCCTTTTCAAATTGATTTTTTTTGACTTTTTCATCAAAATTTAACCGATTAAATAGACTTTATATTAATTCATCTTGAATAAAATCATAAGAAACCAGTTTTAATATCACAACTAAAAGAAGTTCATTTGCAAAATTATATCTTGTATGATTAGCATTATGATAAAAAGAGAAAGAGGCAGATAGTCAGCAGTTAGAATAATAAAGGTTTCAGATAAAATAATGTTTATAGTTGCATTTGTATCCCTTCCTTATATTGTATATTTGATTCTCTTTACTATGATACTGGGATAAACACATTCTATTATATTACAGTTTACTTATTCATTAACAATCCTACAAGTTCAATAGAAAATAACTTTAAAAAATAGAACAGACATATTTTAAGTATATTGTACTTAATAGTTATATTAATATGTCTATAAATATGATATTGTTTTCAGATTTTTTATATTTTATTTAAAATGTCTTTTATATAACTATTAATTTTTTCTAATGTAATATAGTATATTAGTAAGTTTTAGTATATTAGAAGAAAGCTGAATATGTATATGAATATGTTTCTATTCTTATACTATTATTTTACCATAAACTTTTTTGATACAATCTCTTGTTCATGACTTTCCTTTGCTTATTTCTTCTATTAGACTTTCTTATCTATAATATCATATTTTTGTTTATTATCACTTTTTAATACTTTTTTTAAAAAGTAATTATGTTAATAAGACTATCTGTGATTTTATAAGATTTTATAAGAAAATTAACATTAAAGATATAAACTTTTAGTTTCAGGATTATTCTTAAGAGAAATAAGAATTATGAAATAGTTTATATCAGCAAAGATAATCTCAAAAGATTTTGATATAGTAATAAATATTATAATAATATTAGGATCTGTTTTTAAAAAAAAAACTTTCTTAATTTAATAATTTTAAATCATTTAATTGCTATTTTATATCTAATTTTTTTTGGTTTTTAATAATTAATAGAGTTTATTTTACATTATCATTTTTACTTATCTGTTAATATCTATTTATTATAACTCAAAGCTATGAAATTTCTTCACATAAAATATCAAGATTTTAGTTAAATCTTTAACCTGTAATATATATTATTTAAATGATACTTTCATTTTTAAAATTAATATCTCTAAACTCAATAATACTAATTTTACTTTTTTTATCTTTTATTATTGTTTTAAAATTAATTTAATAAATATTTTATTAAGCTTTATTATTTCTAGCAAACATATTATTTATTTATTAATAAATTTTTAAGCAAATAGAAGACTATAGGAATTCATAAGCAATTATATTTTTATTTATATTAAAATATATTTTGAAAATGACAGTTTTATTCTTTTTACTTAATTAGAGTTAGTAATTTAATTTATATCATCAACTGATACATTATATTATTTATGAAATATATTATGTACTCTAACAACTATAAAATACAGTATGCAAATTTTCTTTTATGTGATTGATAATTTATAAATAAAAGAGGAAAAACTTATAATAATTATAATAAAATTTGCTAAAACTACTAGTAATGTATATATTAAAATGTGTAAATCTAATAGATAATTATTAATTATGTATTTTTAAACAAAAGTTAAAGAAAGTTAATAATTTTTACTGATACAATCTTTTATTTATCAGTAAAATTCATTCTTTTAAAGCAGTCTTTAAATATTATTTAATATAATAACATATTTAATTTTTATTGATTCATTTAATATACAAATATTGAAATAAAAAATCAGATTATTTACATATAACTAAAGATGATGCTACAACTAGTTGCAATTATGTAATGCTTATTTGTCACTTGTTGTAACTATTTGCAATCCTAGAATACTTATTTATCACTGATTGCAACTAGTTGTAATGCTATCTTTACATATAATTCTTAAATCTTAAATTTAATTAATGCTCTAAATGGTTCAGTTCAGTCTAGATTATAGGCCAATCTGAAACTGAACTGAACTGTAAACTGGTAAAAATCTGAACTGAACTGAAAATTTTAGATTAATCTGAAATTTTAAATTGTTTAAAACTATTCTTTTATTGTTCGTTTGGTACAATAACTTTAATCATTCCAAATGAATGATTCTTTTATCGTCCATTTGTAATGATAACTTTAATCATTCCAAATGAATGATTTTTTTATTATCCATTTGGAATAATAATTTAATTGTTTCAATTGAATGATTTTCTTATCATTTGTTTAGAATGATAATTTATTATTCCAAATAAACGATTCTTTAATCATTCGTTTAGAATAATAATTTTATTATTCCAATTGAATAATTCTTATCATTCGTTTAAAATAATAACTTCAATCATTTCAATGAACAATTCTTTTATCGTTCATTTAGAATAATAATTTAATCATTCCAATCGAATGATTCTTTTATCATTCTTTTGAAATAATAATTTAATTGTTCTAATTGAATGATTATTTATTGTTCGTTTAAAATAATAATTTAATCATTTCAATTGAATGATTTTCTTATAATTCATTTAGAACGATAACTTAGAACAATAACTTAAAATGATAACTTAAAACAATAACTTAAAATGATAACTTAGAACAATAACTTAAAACGATAACTTAGAACAATAACTTAGAACAATAACTTAGAACAATAACTTCAATTGTTAACTTCAATTGTTTTAAATGAATGATTCTTTTATCATTCGTTTAAAATGATAATTTAATCATTCTAATCAAACGATTTTCTTATCGTTTATTTAAAATGATAACTTCAATTATTCCAAATGAATGATTCTTTTATCATTCATTTAAAATGATAATTTAATCGTTCTAAATAAATAATTCTTTTATTATTTTTTTAGAATGATAATTTAATCATTTCAATTGAATAATTTTCTTATTGTTCATTTAGAATGATAACTTTAATCATTCTAAATGAATAATTATTTTATCGTTTGTTAAGAATGATAATTTAATCATTCTAAATGATCTAAAATTTTGGATTAATCTGAAATTTTCAATTCAGTTTGGATTTTTTTCAGTTTGAATTAGATTAATAATCTGAAAAAAATCTGAACTAAACCAAAAATTTTTGGATTGAATTTTTTGCAATCTGAAACCAAACTGAAGTTGATCTAAATTGAAAATTTTCAGATTAATCTGAACTGTTCAAAACTTTAAATTTAATACAGTCAACACTTAATATAATAAATTTTGATATAGCGAATTTTTAGTCTAAAACAGATTTTAACATATGAAAAAATTTTTGATATTGTGACCAGGTGTCAATCTTGACGATCATAGATCTACAATTGTATTACGAAGTATAAATGTCGATAATGTCAAACATATTTAACATGTCTAACATGTTTAATATAGCTCATATGTCTAGTATATCAGATATGTCTAATATAGTTAATATAGTAGATATAGCTAATATAGTTAATATAGTTAACATAGTTAATATATTAAATATGTCAAAATATGTTATAAATACAACCTCTTTGTCAATTAGAAAAGGATAGAACTGACGGCTATATAGAACCTCTCTCTTGTAAAAGATAGCGTAATGCTACTCTTCACTTCGTGTACCTCTATTTCTTATTTTCATTTCTTATTTCTTTCATATATTATTATTGTATTATTTTCTTTTACTTTAATAAAGTATTTCTTATTTCTTATCTATAAACTCTACTTGAACTCACTGTGATCACTCTTAACTTGTGATTAAAGCCATTCATGTTTAATAAATTGAACTAACTCAATAAACTGATAGCAAATTAGCTAAGAATCTTGTAAATTAATTAGAATTATTACATAAACTATAAAAGAGTCAACCCTTTGCCACTGCGTCTAACAATTATAATCTAAAAAGATTGTATATTAACAATATAGCGAATTTTACTAATTATATTTGCTATAACTTTATATGAAGTTAAGTTCTTAAACAATATATATAAAAATATTTTAATATAATAAATTTTTCTTATAATGAATTTTTTTTTACTACAACGAAACATGTGATTTTATAACTCAATTTTTATTAGTTAATCAGTTAATTATATTATAAAAATGATTTAATTTAAAACTGTAATAACTTGATTAATATTAATGCTATAAATATAAAATATATACATTCAAATCCTCTCAATGAGACGAATCTAATGATACTAATATCATAAAAATATAATTACTGAATGCTTAGATTGATCAAAATATCTTTAAATATTCAATATGAAATATGTCTATTAATATTAATGCTATAGATATAAAATACCTACCATTTGAATCCTCTCAATGAGGTAAATCTAATAACATTAAAATCATAAAAATCTAATCATTATATGTTATGATCAATCAAAATATCTTTAAATATTCAGTATGAAATAACTTCGTTAGTATTAAAGCTATAGATATAAAATATATACCATTTGAATCCTTTCAATGAGATGATTTTAATAATATTGCTACACCTAAAATTAACATACAAAAATGATTTTTTTTTTATTAAGTGTGGCAGTTTTGCATGATCTTTATTAATATTTATGATTTTACAAGAAAAACAAAACAAAATGAAACAGAAAATACAAAAATATCTATAAACTAATTTAGCAAACTAAACTACTTTATCAATACCAACCTTGCATTTTACCAAACTAAACTATATATTAGAAAAGAAAAGAAAACTAATCTAAACTAAAATACAGATATCAAATGTCTAAAAGAAAGGGCGTGATTACTGCTGAACCAGAAATTTGACCAGTAGGTATCATAAGCAATTATCGCTGTAAAGGAAGCAAGATTATGTGAGAGTGCTTGTGTAGAGCGAAGAAAATCAGAGAATACTTAAACTATAGTGAAATCATCTTTTTTATTATTAGAGATTTTCATATTTGTAGTGATTTATATAATTTCAACCATATCTTGTGAACTAAACAGAATATGTCATCAAATAGGAATAATATAAGACCAAGGGTGAATTGTTTGTTATTTGTGATGTTATTAATTAATGAAGTGAGTAATAAAGAAATAATCTCTTTTAATAGGTTTATAAAATATAAATTGTTGTTTATTAAGCTGCAATCCTATATTGGGAATTGTTCTACATATAAAATATATGTGTTGTTATTAGGTCTATTGAGTTCTTTTAGTTAAGACATGAATAATTATTTGTGCTCAAGGATGATGTTGATAAGAGAAGTTATATTGTTGAGACAAGTTCAAATGTAGTTAAAGTATTCAATTGCATTATCATAATGGAAACAGTTATTGGAAATATAAATCTGTGAATACTGAATATTTATGATTATTAAAGTGAAGAGTAATTGTAAAATCAATTTGAGTTTAAATTGCTTCCTTTTACATGCATAAAATGATGTCACCCTAGCATTTTCTGAGTCATTGAAAGTATAAAAAAGAGTTTGCTAATCAATGTGATAGTTGCTGTATTTAACAAGTTGGGAAAGAGTTAAAAATGTTTCAGCCTAAGAGGCTTATTGCAGGTGTTTAATAAATAAACAAGGCAGAGTAATAATTGGTATGCTATTATAATACATAAAATATTTAGGATCTAGGTGATTATTGTTGATGCGTAAGGAAACACTAAAGAGTTGCTTTGCTAAAATATCTACTTTGTTGTTAAATTGATCTGATTCATGAGCTTTGACTTTTGTAAGTGTTAATGTAATTTTGTGAGTTGTAATAAGTTGTATCAAGATCATCCAAATATGAAAATATGGAATTTTGAAGGCAGGATTTAGAGAAGGAGATTCCTCACATATTGCAATGATCTTGTAATATGATGCAATTGCAATTTGTGAATCAGTACAGATTTCAATGTTAGAATTTGGTAGTGCAGTATATGTTGCAGTAAGGATAGCAATAATTTCTGCTAATATTGAGAAAGAAGAATATAATATAAGAGTTACATTAAAGGAAATTGAAGGCCAGTTCTGATTTATTTGTAACCACGCAATTTCCATCTGGCAGTCAAAAGATCCTAAAGATGTGAGAGAACTATTTGTATAAAATTAGAGAAAATTAGCATTAGTAAATTGCAATTTAAGATAATCTAATCTATTAATGGATGTTTAATTAAAGGGAAGAATATCTAAGTTAGGTAAAGGTTTGGTTAGGTATTGATAAGAAGAAGTTAAAGTTTATAAGGTGACTTCATAAAGCATTAGGTAAGAGAGACTACATCACCACCCTTGCGAGGTTTGTGAAAAACTTTAAATGTTAAACAATATGCTTTAGGTAATTTAATAATATAAAACTATCCCTTAAACTGTAGAGGTTCGCAGGCAAATTTGCCTGCTTATTTACTATAAATTCCCTTCTGATTTACTTTTAT
>CAJVPP010001840.1:0-17595 GCA_910592005.1 Funneliformis mosseae
CTACTTTTATTTTTTTTTTAAGAATATTTTAACTTTTTGTAATAATTCTTTTTGCAAATTAAAAATAAAGATAAATTAATTTATCAATATAAATTTAGTATCACAATATTAAATAATTAAATATTTTTCACTTGAATAAAAAAATGGCACCAGTCACGTTTTTTTTAAGGAAAATACTCTGAAAGTGAAATCCTTCAAGAAAAACGCTTCAGAAGCAAAATCTTTCAAGGAAAACGTTTCAGAAGCGAAATCCTTCAAGGAAAACGCTCTGGAAGCGAAATCCTTCAAGAAAATCGCTCTGAAAGCAAAATCCTTCAAGGAAAATGCTCTAGAAGTGAAATCCTTCAAGGAAAACGCTCTGAAAGTGAAATCCTTCAAGGAAAACACTCTGAAAGCGAAATCCTTCAAGGAAAACACTCTGAAAGTGAAATCCTTCAAGAAAAACGCTCTAGAAGTGAAATCCTTCAAGGAAATCGCTCTAAAAGCGAATTTTTTAATGGAAAACGCTCTGGAAGTAAAATCCTTTATGGAAAATGCTCTGGAAGCAAAATTCTTTATGAAAAACGCTCCAGAAGCGAATCCTTCAAGGAAATCGCTCTGGAAATGAAATCCTTCAAGGAAATCGCTCTGAAAGTGAATTCTTTTAAAGAAAATGCTCCAGAAGTGAATTCCTTAATAAAAAATGCTCCAGAAATGTTTCTCTCAAAGGAAATCGTTCTGGGAATATATCTCTTGATAAAAAACGTTTTTCTTAACGGTTTTTCATTTCTAAATATAAATGCAAGCCGAATGAGCCAGCTTGACTTAGCTTGGCTTATCAATTGATCTCTACGATCTGAGCCGAGCTGAGCTGAAAAAAAGTGGCTCAGCTCGAGCTAGTGGTAATCCAAGCCAAGCCGGCTTATGCAGAGCTTTAGTAAATATATAATATATTGAAAAATTTACTAATTCATTTAAAATCTGCAGTTTAAAAGTATAAATTAATAAATAAAAAATAATAAAAAAGTGAAAATGACTTATCGGAATATTTTATACTGTGATCAAAATTAAAAATTATTATAATTTTTGTTAATATTCTATTGATATTAAAAGATGTATAAATATAAGATATTGTGAACTATATTGTGTAAAAAAGTCATGAATTTTCTTTAATTAAACAATAATTTTTTATTTTCAGTTACAAAGCTAAAGATAAATATTTCATAAATCACACTTTCTTAAATATTATGATTGTTTAAAAATTTTCTGGTTATAATTTATATTATCTATTTTTTAACCAAATAATTTATTTATGTCTTTATTATTTTAAATATAATAAATACTTTCTAACTTAATAAATTATAAATGAGTGATACATTCTATTAGTCATATATGACTCAAAAGAAATTCTAAATAAAATTTAGAAAATTCAAAAATTCTTTATGATTTCTCTTTTCTTTTTTTATAATAAAAGTGATCTTTTTGTGATAAATTATATTTAAAAGAATATATATTAGATAATAAATAATTTAATGTATTTATATAGTAGCATTTATAATATTTATACGTATTTATATATAATAATAATAAATTAAATATAATAAATCATATATAAATATCATGTGATCTTAAAAATTATATATAATTTAAAATTTTTTAATATCTATCAGTTATTTTACACTTCTTAAAATATTAGGCAATATATGATATTTGCTTTAATTAATTTTAAAATAAATTAAAATAGCTTTAATGTTTTAATTTAGATAAATAGTTATACATCAAATAGTAAATAAAAATATTACTAATAAATTTTAATCAATATAATAAAACGATATTTATTTTTTTATAAATAAAGATAATGTAATATATATTCTTTGTAAAAATTAATACTAAAATATATTATTTAATTTTTAAAAGTAAAAATTTTAGAAAAAATTTATTCTAATAAAATTATAAATATTATTTACAAAATATTTAACAATTAGATTAAATGTTTAATAGTATTTTTAATATAATTTTATAAATTTTTATTATATTAAATAGTTTAATATAAACTTATAAAAAGAAAAAATAATTAAAATAATATATATAATATACATTAGATTAAGATTAGGAATTATACTAGTATTATACTAATACTATACTAATTCAATACTAATATTGAACGGTACCTTCAAAATTTAGACATCAGTATATAATAAATATGATTCTTGATTTTTATTAGCTGTACTAAGTACTAGTATCTGTACTAAATTTTTTTATACAATTTATATACAAATTACATGAATCTACAAATTGAATAATTTTTTTATTAATCTTTTATTATTATTAAAAAGGATAATGCAAATTATCTTTAAAAATAATATCTAATCTCCATTTTGTATCTTTATTTTGTGCCAGGTGTTCAATACTTTCAACATCTATATCAAGATTATCATTATCATTATTATCATTATTATCTATTTTTAAATATCAGTTTATTTGATTTTAGAATTATTTTTTTATATTAATATTATCATTACTATCGTCATCATTATCATCACTTTTTTCAGTCTTCATATAATTTATTTATTATTATTATTATTATATTAGAATTATTTTTCTTATCCAAATTATCTAAATTAATATGTTGATCTGAATTAATATTAGCTATAACTGATTTGATAATATAGATTTTTGTTTATGTTATTTGTAAGTAATATCAGCCCAAAGTTTTGACATATTTAATACTTGAGAAAACTATATAAAATAATATAATAAATTAAATTATTTAATAAATAAAAAAACAAATAAAAACTAAACTAATATAATAATTACAATACATAATTACCTTCAATCAATTTCTATTTTTTGTATAGAAAAAACTCATATTACTCTATAATCGTTTAACTAATATAACATTGACACAAATTCTAAAAATATATGCTATAATAGTACTAATATCTGAATAAGTATTTTGAATCTAGCACTAATAGTTATGAATATTATTTTCAAATTAAGCTACGGATGCATCATCAAAAGAATATTTAATTCCTTAAGAAAATTCATCAAATTCTTTAAGGATAGAAATAGGATCATTTTCAATCCAAATTTTATAATAATAAACTAGCCATTTATCCATATGTAAATAGCTAATTTATGATCTTAATGATCATGTAAAATAATTTGACTTAAAAGCTGAATAGAAAAACTAAAAGAAAATAAGAAGAGGTTATTTCTATAACTTCCATCTTTTTTGTAATTGAATTAAAATTTTATTAGTCATATTATTGTCCAGATATTTTTGTCAAAACTGATAAATATAAGTAACTTATATAAAACTTTAAATTATTGTACTTTATTAATTTGAAAAATGTTAAAAATTGCATAATAAGAAAGTAAAAGTTGTTCTAATTTTGTTAGTAATCCTAAAAAATACCTATTTATAATATATTATAAATTTCATGTAAAATTATTAACAGATTTGCTAGTCATCTTTTAGTTGTAGAAATTAAAAGTTCAAATTTTGTAGCTAAAGACTAATAATAAAAATAGTAAATTAATTAAATTATTATATTATAATTATAAAATTAAATAATAATTTAATTTACCTGTAAAGCATTTTTGGTAGTATTCAAACTTTTACAATAATTAAAGTAACTATTCTATCTTATATCACCTAGAACTATAGGTTGAATACATTTTTTATATATTTCTATTTAAATGTCTTAAAGTTTTTTAATAAAATATTTATTATTTGAATTTTTGAAATAAACCACCGTTTTAAAGCTTGATGTAATGTATTTTTAAGTTCAGATGAAACTTTAAAAAATTTTCCTACACACAAATTAATTTAATATGCATAGCAAGGTAAAAAAATAATATTCTGATATTAAACTTAAAGTCTTTTCAATTATTAAAATATATAAACAATATAATTAAATTGAAATATTAAAAAATCATTATTAAAATAAACACTAATTTATTTATCTTACTGTATTATAAGTAGGCATACTATCTATCACAATAATTAAAAAAAGTATTTTGAGTTCATTTAATTTAGACATCATTTCCTCTATTTTAATTCTAACTTCAAAGTTAGTTGTTTTCTTACTACTGATATCAGAAATTTTTCATTATGGTTATTCATCAGATAATGTAAGTACTGTCTCTATTAATTTTTATTCACGAATGTTTGTTTAACTATCAAAAGAAAGAGTAATTTCTATTTAATCTAATACTAATTTCTCTAATATTCTAATATCAAATTCTTTAACAGTTTCATTTAAAATTTCATTTAATAGGGTTTTTTGATCTGATAGTTTAATTTGTGGATTAAAAAATTTAAATAATTTAATGACCTTTGGATTATTTATCCAAGATAATAAAAATCATAAGAAATGGTAACTTGTAATAAATACATATGAAATTTTGCTTTATCTGCATTTGAAAGAGATTGTACAATAAATAAATCTATTGATCTATAATTTGACTATTAAGAAGGTAATGAAATTAATGAGGAGTATGAAGAAAATTATTCTCTTTGTTCAATTATTGAATTAATGGCTAAATTAGACTCATTTATTATTAAAAATATATTAAATACTAATTTTAAATAATAATATAATAGTAATATTAAAATATACTAAATATATAATTATATAAGAATTACTTACATGTTCTTTAATTGAAATTGTATTTTTTGTTTATTAATTAAAAATACTTTATTTTTTTTTTCTTAGCTATATAAAGATTGAAAGTTTTGACAGTTTTTAAAATAATTTAAAATTCTGTCAGTTTTATTTACTATTTTTTTTAACTCAGAATGATTTTCATTAAGTTTATTAAAATATGCTTTACAATAGCATATTTTATTAGTAGCATCACTTTTTAAGTTTGTTAAAATAATATATTTTTTAAACTTTATACTATTGTAAAAAGAAACTTTTAAAAAAGTTTTATTTTTGAAGAAATTATAGGAAAAAACTTTGTTTATGTTAATTTTTATTTATATGTTTATTACACAGATTATCAAAATTATATTGAACGTATTAATTTTGTACTAAATTTTGATTCATATAGGTGTACTATCACTTCAAAATGTATGAGTATTATACTATGTACTAAAATTTTTTAGTATACATATACTACTACAATCCTGCATTAGATCATGATTTTCATTTTAATTTATTATACATATAAAATTATTATATATAAAATAGATTAATTACAAATTTAAAAAAGTTATAAATTCATTTAAGAAGAGTATCTAAATAAGGATTTATTATAAATATATGATGGTATTATAATATATATGAATATAATAAAATCATTATTTATTTTATATATTTAAAAATATAATAAGCAATACAATAAATAAATTGTATTATTTAATTATTATTTGTAACTATCAAAAATTTTATAAATAAAATTTAAATAAAGTTTCTTAATTGAAAACTAATAAGCAATATAATAATGAATTATATTATATAATTATTATTTAATATTTTTTGATTTATTTAAAATTATTTAAAATATTTTGTTTTAAATATAAAAAAATTTCTGATCAATCTATTAAAAGTTAGTATTATTTTTTTTTTTTTTTTAATAATGTTTTACTTTTTTGGTTTTTTTTTACTACTAACTTGATAATATTGATCACAATTATAATAATAACAATAATTAAACAATTTAGGTTAGTTTTTAGTTAGATTTCATAAATATTATATCATTTATTTCCTTTAATTAATTAATTTGCCAACTTTTTAATGCTTTTTTTTTTCCTGTAATATAAAACGTAAGCGCCCTTATAAAAAATTTTCGATTTTGTATTTTACCATTAATAACTTTACAGATCACAATATGAACACATTTCCAAACTACTATGCAATTCTCGACGTTCCTGAATCCGCCACAACTGAGTAATTGTTGTCCACTTTCGTCTTTAAAGATCAAAGACGACTTATTCAAACTAACTCAATCTTATATATATAGGGAAATTCGAGAAGCTTATAAGCGTAAAGCTCTTGATACCCATCCGGATAGATTTGCTTCGAATTTACAAGGTTCAACGAAATGTACAGAACTTTCTCAAGAAGAAGCAAAAATACGATTTCAGAGAGTAGCTGATGCATATTATGTGCTGAGTGACGAAGGAAGGAGGAAGCAATATGGTCCGTGTTATTTAAATTGGTTAAAGGCTTAAACGGGCACGAAAGCATATTTGATATAATTAATTAATTTTAGATTACTTTTTCTTATATGTGAGGCTTTAATAGATAAAGAGAGAGCATCTCGAAGAAAACAAGAAGCTTCTACTTTATGGCAGTCATCACAAGCAGATCCAAATCAAATCTTTGGCAACGTGTTTGAAGATTTATTGAGACCAGAAGTAGAAAATCACGGATGGTTCTATACACCAATAGGTGCTGTATCAGGCGCGTGTCTCGGATTTATTTTTGGCAATTTTCCCGGTTTGGTAGTAGGTGCTTATGCTGGAAAAAAATTAGGCGCTATTAGGGATGCAAAAGGTATGTGAAATTATAATCTCCAAAATGTTATGATGTTTTGGATTCTAATTTGATTGCTTTTTATAGGCATTTCTGTTTACGATGCTTATTCAAGACTTAACGGTAGTCATAAGGCAGCAATTCTAGCCGCATTGGCTACCAAATTAGTTTCTTCTGGAAACTTTTAATTATCTGAACTTACCTGTTTGTTGAAATTATTTTGATGAATTACATTGACTTTTTTACTAATATAATTCTATTCATTTTTAATAATATTATCCATAATTATACCTCACGATAGAATTAAATTCACGCAATAAACTTTTCATTAAATAATTAATTATTTTTTTAATAAAGATTCAGGAACTTTTTAGTTTGATTTTTTTTTTTGTTTGTTATTACAAATATGATGATGTGATTAATAAATGTTCTATGTACAAATGCATAACTAGTATGCTTGGATGATTGTTACACACAAATTTGATGGTCGCAGGAAATTAAATTAAGGTAAATTAAACTACTGCCAAATCTTTGTTAAAAATTTTTTTTTGGTTGTCAGATGATGATATTGTCATCAACTTGACATTCCATGCTAATTAGAAAAAAATCTCCATATCTATTCTCTACAAAAACATTTGAAATGGGTACCAAAAAAAAAAAAAAAAAAAAAAAAAAAAAAAAAAAATTTACAATAAAATAAAAAAAAAGAATCTTTACCAACATTTTTGAAAGTTCGTATTAAACAACGTCCCATTCCCAACACAGATATAAAAGAAAAAAATAGATTGTAAAATGATAAAGATAAAATCATGAATTGAAAAGCAAAAAAAAAAAAAATTATATATATAATAATAGAAATCCCTCCCTGACAAAAAACAACACGATATAATCACGTTGACAAGAAGGCACCTACAAAAAAAAAAAGTTTTTCAAGAAAAGTTTATAACAATGTTGGATCCGCCGAGGACGCTTCTTTTAAATTTGTCATTAAAATTTTGGCATTAGTATTGGTTTCAAAATATTTAAACAAATAATTAAATAATTATGTTTGTACCTGTTATACTTTCTTCTGAATAACTTTGCTCCTTCGGAGGTCTTGAACGCTACTTCTGCAGTTTGGGCCGAACGATCAAACGTGATCGACTAAGATAATGGAATTCAAATATAAATTTCTCGTCAATATCTTGAATCGTGATGTTCATGCAAAGAGGCATTAAACAAATCGACTTACCGAAATTCCACCGGGAACTTTGTTGGCCAAGTCCTGAATTTCACGCTTAGTGACACCTTCGGCAACATTACCAATCGTCAATTTGTTCGCTCCAGCAGCAGAGCTAGGTGATGCAGTTGATTTGGACGTTTCTGAAGATGCAACGGATGGTTTTGTAGGCAAACTTCTAACAGTGCTTTTTGGTGTAGGCTTTTGCGCAGGTTTAGGGGGTTGTTTTGTTGAGGTAGAACCGGAAGCAACCTTATTCTTTGTGGCCGCCGAAGCTGCTTTGCTAGTAACTGCCGTAGAAGTTCCTTGCTTAGAATTCGAAGCCTTAGCAGCGGGGCTGGAAGTATCCTTTGTTGTCGCGGTTGTACCAGTTACTTTACTTTTTTCAGCATTTTTTTGTGAAGATGATGTAGATTTTGCATCTGAGGCGGAGGATTTGCCGTTTGTAACCGAAATTTTTTTACTATCAGGTTCTTTTTGGTCAAAACCGTCATTTGGAACCTTACGTTTTGGAGAAGGTTGAATTGGCCTTTGATTATTCTGCTGACTTACTGGTAGTCTTCGTGGTGGGGAGATCGAATTATGATGACTAAAACTTGGACTGCCGCCTCTAACTCCATACGAATTACTACCACGTCCGCCACCCATTGGTGCCATAGAAGGATGATATGGATGCATTTCCATTTGTCCTTGATATGGCATCATGTTCATTGGGGGACCTGATCCCATTGGATATTGATTAATAGGATTTCCGAACGGCAATGCATGTGGTCGTAATCTGGCAAAATTTGGATTAACATGTATATTTGGTCCAATCATTGGTCCTAAGATTACAAAATTAAATTACTTTATGACAAAAAGTTGTTTCTGCTATTGCAATTGCAAATACATAAATAATAATAAATCGTATCCATTTAATATTTTTTAAAAGGTAAAAGGATCTTAATTTTGCTTACCTGGAGGCATATTTAGATTTGGTAACATGGGTGGATTGTTTAAAGGCATTTGTCCCATTGGTATACTATTAAGATTAACATTATTCTATTAATATTGATTTAATTGAGAAATCTGAACATGATAAATTATAAAATTACCCAGGAATTCCTTCCAATCCAGGACCAAATCCTGATCGAAAAGATGACATGTTGTTATTTAAAAACGAATTACTATTATTAATCGGACGCCAGTCATTATTTCTTCGATTACCACGTCCTCTATAATTTTGTAAATTTTGTTGCTGAATATTATTTTGCTGTTGTTGACGTTGAGGCAATGCGCGTTGCGCTTGAGCTTGACGTTGCGCTTGCACTTGTTGTGATTGCAATGATTTTTGTTTTTGTGATTGCTGTTGTCCTTGCCGATTGTTCTCAGGAGATGTAGAAACATTACTTATTTCACCATCTTCTTTCTCGGGAGATTTTACAGTTCCTTTAACAGATTTACTGATAGAAATATCTGATTTCGCGCTATTGATTTTAACAGCATCCGATTGTGATGATGACCTTTTTGGAGTGTTTTCTTTTGGAGCTGTCTTAGAAATATTTGCATCGTTCGTGTCAAATTTTTCTGTAGTCTCAGACTTTTCGGCAGTTCTCTCATTGTCCTCTTTTACTACCTCATTTGGTGGGTCTAATCCCAACTCTTTCCAGAATTCGTCATCCTCAATAGCCACATCATCGCCATTAATTTCCCCATATTCCTTAAGGAAGTCAGGATCATCCATGTCAAAATCTTCAATTTCGCCATATTTAAGTTCCTCTTGATCTTTTTGCTGCGCTAAGGTTGAATTATTGTCTAGCTCGCTTTTTCCAGACGATTTGTTATCAATTAACTCTGAAACTTCTTTGTTTTCCTCTTCTGCGCTTAATTTCTCTGTGTTTTTACGAGTATTTGAAAATGTTTTTTTCAGTCAATCATCATCTACTTATACTTCTACAAGTTGCGACGACTCACCTTCAGCTCGCTGTCCACCTGTCGCAAAGCTCATTTCAGCATCAAGGTCAAATAGGCCATCGCCTTCCAATAAATTGGAGTCAGTAGCTTGAGGATCTTCAGTAAAACTGAAATCGACGTTGTCATCAAAGTCCAAAATCTCGTCTACATCATTCATTTTGATTTGGCTTTTCCTAAAGGTGCAGCTGTAGTTGGACTTTGCAAGTATTTAGTTATAATACTTGAAACTTGCAACCGAATGTAAATTGCTGTTACTGGTCAGAAAACGATAGGAGTGAAGGGGTTGAAATATTCCAAGTACAACGGTCATCAGATTTGTTCTTTGTGATTTACCGCAGTAATCTGTTTGTATATAAACTGATTTATGATTTACATTCGAATTTTTCTGAGGTACTCAACGCTAACTTCACGATTAAAATCGTATGTCTCGGGTTATATATACCGTATATTCAAATGAATCATGTGACAATACGTAAAATTTTTATTTGAATCAATTATATGAATTTTAATACTTTAAAATTTAATAATAAAATTTGCATATAGATATTTGTAAAACCGGCCGTTATTCCGGGTACGTATTTGAGATTAACTATTTGCTCTTGTATCTTCCGAGTGAAAGAAGCGAAAGCAATCAATCTTTGTTGAATAAAAATCTCGGCGCAGCAACAAATCCGGAAAATAAAACGGGTTACGTAAATTCGATTCCCTTTCCCTTTCCCGCTAGGTTAAAATCATGTCAACTTGACGGACCTTTTATACTTTTTCTTAATAACTTTATTCGATAAAAAAGGATGATTGTAATTTGATTTTGTGTTACAGTTATTAATTTTTCAAGTATAATTTATATTGTATAACATAATAACGTATTACATCGCCGTGTGTTCATCTGCTGATTTGTTGAGTCAACACAAAGAAGCAAAAAAAAAAAAAAAAAAAAAAAATTCATATTTTTTATATTTCAAATTTTTTTTTTTTTTTTTTTTTTTTTTTGCATTTTTAGATCTATTACAAAGTATACTCAACAGTATCTACAAATATAAAATATGGGAACAACGGAAAAAGAATTGACTACTCGTGCTAGTTATCAGAACCGAGACGGTTTCATGATTTTGTTTCCCAGAAAATTACAATGGACCGCTAAGGGAGAAAATGATCCGACAATTGATATAGCAATATCAGAAATGAAATGTAGTTTATTAGCTTTGATTTTTCTTCTTTAGAAATGATTAGTTTAAAATTTTACTTATTCATAGCTAATATTTACTCAACATTTAATGCTTTATTCACTAAGCTTTTTTCGTGGGCAAACCAAATGTTGCCGCTGCAAAATTTAGAATATTATGTAATCAAGATATTACTTATACATTCGTCTTAACATCACAATCAGCATGGGATGAGCTTAACATAATAAAGGCTCGAGTTACAAGTGGTATATCGCGAGCACGATCAGCTGCCCCTTCTCCAGCTCCACAACGGTCGGCGACAACTTCGCCAGTACATCATAGGTCTACAGCTCCATCTCCTGCATCTGGTGGTTCTTCACCTGCTGTGTGGAATAATGGTTTGCAACAAAATAAAAATGGTGCTACAACAAATGGTAGAAATGGTACGACGTTACCGATGAGGAAAGTGCCTAGTGTGATGGAAATTAATTTACGTAAGAACTTGCTAATGAGAGATAAAAGACTAGCAGATCAACATAGAATACTTGTCGTTGAACAGAAATGTATCGCAGAAGAGGAATTCTGGGAATTGAGAAAAGTATGGTGTTTCCATACATTTTTCATGTTTTCTTCTGACCATATTTTATGGGCCATTTGTTTGTTTGTTTGTTTTTTTAAAAGCGATAAACTAAAACGGTGGATGATGGCTTAGAATCTATTACGTGATCAAGATACACGAACGAGCCAACAGAAGGGCCGTTCCTCAACGATGCCTAATCTGCGTCCAGTTACCGAAGAAGGTGGAGAAGCCAAGATAAACATTACTCCGCAATTGATCCATGAGATATTTGAAGAATATCCAAGAGTCAAAACTGCATACGATGAAAATGTTCCTGATAAGGCATAGTAAATTCATAAATTGTCAATTTAGTCTTCTATATCAAACGTATAGTTTATTCTAAAAAAAAACCCCCCCGTTATTCTCAGATAACTGAAGAGCTTTTTTGGACACGTTACGTTCAATCTAAATTTAACGATCGAAATAGAGCAAAGGCAACAACAAGCATAGCTAGTGATGATATATTTGATAAATGTTGGGCAGAAACTGAAGAAGGTGAATAGTTTCTGCTATTAATTACTTATAAATATTTTTATCGATAGTTGTTACTTTTAAGTTCTATGAATTAAAATATCTGTATTTATTATTATTATATAAGATTTAAATCAAGAAAGGGAGCACGGACGAAAGAGATTAAAAATAAGTAACCTTAGAGACTTGAATGCAACAAAAGAAGACCATATGGAGGTAACAGTTTTTCTATGAAATATATACAATTAAATATTAATTCAAAATTTAACATTTATGTGCATTACCATTTTGGTCAAGATTGATTTTGCACCAGATATTACAATGAGACCGGGTCAAGGAAAAATTCTTTCTCTATTACGAAGAAATAATCGACATGGTGAACGAATATTAGAATCCGCATGGTTCGTTTTGAATTATTATAATAAATTGATTATTAGCTTATTGATTGCTAGTAAATATGCAAATAGTATAATTATATGCTATTTTTAATTTAGCGAAAATTCACGCAGACATAAAGAAATGACTTCTCAGCAACAAAAGGTTTAAAAGAACTTTATAGTTAATAATTATTTTTCAGATATATAGGTTTGATATACTTAATTTGAATTTCAATAGAAAGAGGTTTATACAGAAGACATTGTAATGGAAGACTTAATAGAAGAGGAATCACTCAGAACATTCAAGTTAGATATTACGGACCAACGTGAATACTTTGCTAGTCAAACCGCTGAAATCGATAATGATGTTGAAATGGTTGGCTCTGAGCAGGTAGTTTAATTTCGGTTATAATTTACAAGGTTTAACTTATTTTCCTTTGAATAACCAATCAATATATATTTATTAGAGTTCGATTAAACACCAAGGCTCTACTGAATTACTAAATAAGTTCCAAGAAAGTTTTGCAAAGTGGTATCCTAATTTGAAAATGGTAAGTACATTGATTTTGAAATGTATGTTTTCTAATTCATTCATTAATCTTCCTTTTCTTCCATAATTCATTTAAGCACTCGTTACTAGAAACCCCTATCCTTAATTCGGTAACGAAAAAGTGTAATGAAATTATCAAAGATAAGCAAATCCGTATGAGTGAGTCAAAACCTAAAATTGGTTAGTGTCTGCTAAATTTTGTATCTTTATTTGTTATATAACATTACAGACGTTGAATTATTTAATTTAATTCTATAGAACATCTTCCTCAGAAAATTGAAAAAGAAGTTAATATAATTCAGTTGATGGGTTATGAATTTTTACGTCATTTTTGGGCATCCGTTGGGTCAACCTCCAAGGAAAAAGTAGAAAAAAACAAGCGGATGACGGAAAAACTAAAGTCCGTTTTAGAAAAGATTGATCAAATTTCCGAGTTGCAACCAGATGATGATTACAAACAAGGATTTAACCTTCAGAATGGAGCACCCGATATCAATGCAATTCAGAAGGGTCAAAGATCAGATAGAGAGGAGCAAAGATCTACCGTTAATGGTAAACGGTTAAAAATCGGCTCAAGGATCAGTTCTGGACAGGTTGGTGGAAATCGTCTAAATTCCAACGGATCTCCAAAGACTGATGTAAATTTTGAATGGTATGATGCAATAATACAGGCCATACAGGTATGAGAAAATTTTCTTCTTTTACCTCGGATAATCTAGTTTAATCATTATTGTTATTTTTCTCTTTTTTAACGATTAAAAAAATATATTACAACTCTTAAAAACAGATGCTCGAACCATTGCGTAAGGCGATTAACAAAGCAATTGCTCATGATCAACAGTCTACAAGTCCAAATATTTCGAGGACAGTCAATCGTCAAGCTAGGCAATCAACTAATCAAAGCTTTCAAAAGTCAATAGTTCGAGAATTGAAGCAAGCTAATCCAGATCACCACAGAGCAATTTCCCGAGAATCAAAAACAACTTCTAGTCCGGATACTCAAAGGCCCATGCCTCGGGATACCAAACAACCTCAACATCATGGCATGCAAAAAAGCGTCAACCGTGAGGCAAAACAAATCACTAGTCCAAAGATTCAGAGGATTAGTAACCACGATATGCAACAAAGCATAAGTCCGGATGTTCAAAGGCAACCTAATCGTCAAATAAAACAAAGTGCAAACATGAGACAAGAAAATAGTCGTGTTGGTCCCAAAGTATCTGTTCGTAGTAATACACAAGTTCAGAATGCTCGACCAGATATTGATCGAGAAGCAGCATCTGCTCGCACAACTATAAAGATCCCCAAAAAAAACGTACAACAAAACGTCAGTCGTGATGATTGGCAATCAAATGGTCGTGAGACACACCAAAATAATAATCGTGTTGTACCAAAAAACTCTATTGTCGCTTCTCGAGGTTCTTCTGGTGGCTCTTCTGGAAGTTCTGCTCAAGTTTCATCAGCGAATAAAATCAAAAATTCGACGAAACGAAAACGATAGAGGGCAAGAATTTATTGTAATATGTTTCTATAATTGTATATTCACGAACTGTTTAAATTTTTTTTTTTTAAAAAAAAAAATAATATATATTATATATATTATATAATTTCTGTATATAACCTTATTTTATTTCCTTATTTAATGAGTTAGATTTTTTATTAAAGTTATATTCTTTAGGGAGAAGAAAATTACTAACGAAAGGAATTAATTTACTATTCATCATATACTGCAGCTTCTTAAAACGAGATGCGAAGCGAAATAAAAGAATAATCCGTCACCTCGTGTTAACTTGCATCAAATAATGTAAAATACATTATCTACGAATTGAAAATATTTTAATTTTGAAACTGAACATTTGGATAGTATTATTAGTGGGTATTATTATTAAATGAACTTTTTTTCTAACCTCATCAAAAATTATCAAATAAAATTAATAAAATTGGTTTTTACCGAATTTTTCAAAATGATTAATTTAAGAATAAATTTGGTGTTCCTATTTTTTTTTTCCTTGTAAAATCACGTGAACTAATATTTACTGCGGTCAAGAGTCTTATCCTATTTTTTTTTCGACCTGAAAAGCTCAAAAAGTCAATTTTTTGCTTTGCCTATCAGTTTACCTGATGAAACTATTAAATCCGATAATTGTTCAAGGGGTTTGATGCCAACTAATTTCAATTTTCACAAAAAAGCAACAAAGAAAATATCACTTTGTTTTACTGAATTTAGAAAGAGGTCAACAATAGAGTAGAAAATGTTCAAAGGAAACAACTTTACAAAATATAATGTAAGTATTACATTCTCAACCTTTTGATTTTATTTCATTAGTATGATGACAACTTCATATAAACTTTCAAATTAATAGCATGTAACTTTGTATAATCCGTATGATAAGCATAATAATAATATGGACAAGAGCATACAAAGAAGTAAGGTTAGAAGTATCTAATGGTTTAATAGCATCAAAAGGTATTTATTGCTTTTTAATTCACCACCGAATACTTAATAGACATAAATCCTAGAAGGATTTCAGAGAATTGGAACCGAATAAATAACCATTCGGTTGGTTCAATTTTATGTCCTGAACATATTTCGAGGTGGTAAGTAAATGAAAACGATAATCCATGATTCAAAAATTTTAATGAGATTAAATTGATTTATTACTTAAGTATGCACATCATGTAAAAATAGAACAAATTGTTTTTCTATATTTAATATTAATGATATAATAATAGGTGCTGATTTAATGTAGTTGTTATTTTTAACTGAAAATATTTGGAAAGGATTTAATTATCATTTACGCGTTGGATAATTGGATAATGTTATAAACGTTGGATTTGACTTTTACCAAGGAAAGGAATTCATTAAAGTTCATTTACGAAGAACATTCAATAATTATAACCCGACAAAATAAATGTGGGTTTTCGACGTGAAATTATATGATGTTTAATCAAAGTTAGCGACTAATAAATGTATATTTTCTTTATGAAAGGTTAAAATTGAGATTCCTTTAAATCTTACAAGCTTGATCGCAAATAAAAGATTTGTTTTATTAATCCATCACTTTTTTTTTCCAACACCTGCTTCAAGACGTGAGGAATTATTTAAAAAAAAAAAAAAAAAAAAAAATCATTACCTTTTCGCTATTAAGTATATCATGTGTTCAAGCCATGGTATCCCAGCCTCTAAAAAAAACTCTTTTGCCATTTCGTGTAAATGGCCTAACAATTTCTCTAAAATTTTCCTAATGCGGAATTTTTTTTTTTTTCTTTAGTTCACACTTCTGAAAGCCAAAAATAGCAAGAGAAAGCCCGAAGATTATTTTCAACTTAAATTAATATTATTAATATAGAAAACCAATCTCAAGAAAAAAAAAGGTCAAGATGACCTATTTTTATCAATGATCGAAATAGGGATAAATTACTTACAATGTTTGCTAATTACATTAAAATAAGTTTACATCGCGTGTGGCATTTCTTAATTGTAAATTAACAATCTATAGTGAATTCATTGTTATGTAAATAGAAAAATAGTTTAAATCTATTTATAAAACTAAATGAGATACTTCTAACCAAACAAAGAAAAGTATGTGAGTGATCGATTTAAAAATAGAATACAAAATTGAATTCATGAAGTCTTTTTTGTTATTTTTTTTTCTTATAGACTAACCCTGATGTGTCAAGAATGGAATGTATCATTGAAAAATAAAAAAGGTTTTGAGGCGATGAAAAACAATGGGATTCGTAAAAAGAGTATGTGACTATATATATATATATATATTTCTTCCCAAATGTGATTTTAGCGGAGTAGAAAGTAAAGGAAAAGGAAGATTTTCTTTCTTACATATAAATCGTTTGAACAAATCTTTGAGAAGCAAACTTAATTAAACTTGTGCGACTTTGAAATATTGTAAAGGAGCACCTGATTGGATGGACAAATCGTATCAGGGTATTCCCAAAACTTTAAAATCGGGGAATCAGGATTATGTTAACCATACAATTCGAGAACATTCATGTGAGAAAATTAAATTAATTGATATTCATGAAAGATTTCGTCGTAAATCATTGAGGCGATCTAATTTCTAAATATAAACTGAACTGCGTGATTGTGTTATGAGTTAATAATCTTTAATCTAATTATAGTTTCCTCACTTGACTTCATCGTTATTCTAATCTAGTATTAATCCAGATTTGAAAATTTATCTGTTTTTACCAAATCTATAAATAGTTTTCCTACTTGGCGAATTCGTTGTTTGATTCTGGGAACTATTATTTCTTTTTAAGGTTAAGATTTAATAGATTAAAAAAATAAATAAACAAGTCCGCGGATGAATTTCGGTCCGGGTTGAAATTAAAGGTTGCCGAAGTTTTTTGGGAATGGCGCCACAAATTAAACAATATCAAACATTTTTATTTTTAGTAAATAAGGGAGAAAAAAAAATATATTTTTAGAATTAAAGTATTTATTAAACATAAACAATAGTGTTGTAAAACTGTTTAAACTTGTTTTTCAATCGTTAGTCAGAAAAAAATAATAATTTTTTTTTTTTTGTTAATTCCTTTACCCTTTTGAATCAAAATGATTGTTTTTTGGGGGTCCACATAGATTATATCACAAATCTATTATTTATCACCATTTTAATTTCTATTATTTTTTTTTTTTTTTTTTAATTTCAATTCAAAAAGAGAAAAAGAAAATGATAAAGAAAAAAAAATAAAAAGAATAAAGAAGTTAAAAAAATTACGAATTCCTTTCTAGATGTTCTAGATGTTTACGGC